>JAULBW010004396.1:0-20616 GCA_032358265.1 Vaucheria bursata | reverse complement strand
CACAAATTATGATTGTATAATGTTACCATGCTTGTATAGCCTTTGTGTTCTTCTTGTCTGGTACATTCATAACACTGCGGTACGGTTCAAAGAGATTTGTGTAATTATATAATTCAAGAGGATTTGTACAATTCTGATTTGAGGAGAGTCACTTTGGTAGAAGTTCATGGAGAGTCATACATTTATCAGCTTACATGTATTTTGTTGTGTTGATAGAATGTTCTTACTTCTATCAACACAAAATATTTGAATGCAACATATGTACACTAATTATTGTCCATTTCTTTTTGTGTTTTAACTACTGCATTCCTAATACTTTTACATTTATCTACAAGTAATGTTGGTGCAAAATATTATTAATCTATTGTTAGGAATTGACTTCACAAGGTATTAGTTCCGTTGTAGCTGCAGTACAAGATTTGAGAAAATTTGCATAATTTTAAGATATGAGGAGAGTCACACATATACAGGTTCAAGGAGAGTAAAACATTTGAAGTATTTGAGCTGCATGTACTTTTATTATGTTGATAGAGTGTCTTCATCTTTATCAATACAATTAGTAAATATAATATTTTTGAACTAGTTCTTGTCCGCTTTCTCTCAAACTTTCTTAATTGCATTCCTAATATCTATGTTACTTTATTGGTATGGCACTATTAGTATGAAATGTATTTTTCCAGAAATTTGTCAGGATCTAATATGTTTTTGCTGTGTGATTTGTCGTAGGGTTATGATTTACTTATGCTATAATATTTGTTTGTGTACAGTTCCTTTAAGGGGTCATATTTATAGTTTGTTCCAATTTGTCTTGTATGCGTGTAGAATAAGTTGTAAAGTGTTGACAAGATTTATACTTGTCAACACATGAAATAACACTAATATAGTTGTGTTATTTATGTAATATTTTTGCATTGTTTTTGCACTGGCTTCTTGGATTACGTGTCAGCACGATTAGTTAGTCATAGCGCCAAAGATAACAAATGATTGATTGTATTGCTTCAAATGTCTAATGGTTTACTCTAATTGCCTATTAGTTCTCTTGTACATACTGTAACACCTGGTTGCAGCAATGTAATACTGATAGGTACTAGAAAGAAATCAAGCAGTACATATTACTATATTACTAGAAGTAAACTTTAGTAATTGTCAGGATCTGATCTGTTTTACAATGATCTGCTTTGGAATTGTAACTCTATTAACTTAGTTTGTCTTATATGTGCATTCTTGTAAAGTATGTTCTCTTAAAGAGTGTTTTCATAAGTGTGTTCTCATAAGCATGTGCTCTTAAGTAGTATTGTGTTGATAAGATTTATTCTTGTCAACACATAAATATAGATTTATATTATTGGCTGCGTGTGTTTTTGAGTTTCTGGTTGTGCTTATTACTGGTTACATGCATAGTCTTTAATCTAGTGATTCTTAACAGTAATACAAGAAATATGAATATCCAACTATATGACTGAATACTGGTAATTGCACTGGGGCACAATTCCATTGATTGAACTTAAGTTAGAACATGATGTTGGCAGTCGGAATTCTAAAGTAATGTAAATGACAAATCTTCATGAGCCTTTGAGAATCTTCAACGGAAATAGTGATTCAGCTAAAGTAAGAGGATTAACTGGTTAATGGCTAATTCCTAAGCAATGAATCTTGGCTAAAGCTATAGGTAGTTTAAAAACTAAATTAAATACCCAAGTGAAATAAACTAACAGTATTTAGTAAGTAGTTTGATTCACTTCAATAGATGAATGTGTTTGCTTAGGAGTCTTGATTTTATAGTTTTCATTGCATGTATATTATGTAATGTTATCACATCAGTTGTACAATATTTTTACAGAAATGATTTGTATGAACTGCACAACTCTATTACTTTGAATCAAATGCAATTTAGACATACCAAATGATGGACTGTTTTTTAGCATTTATAATTACCCATTTTATTTAGCATTCATGGTGTTGAGGATATATTTAGTTATCTGCTAAATTACGTCTAATAGCAGCATTCATTTTATAAAAATTATAAAAATTCTTTCAATAAAATTTGTCTACTTTTTTTCCTTTAAAATAAAGCATTTTCATGGTCTGGATATAATTTTGAGATATGGCAATTTATTTGCTAAATATGTAGGTGAATTGGTATTATATCTATTGCATCATCATTGCATACCTGTTTTGCATCTTCATTGCATGCCTGTTTTGCATCATCATTGCATACCTGTTTTGGATCATCATTACATACCTGTTTTGCATCATCACTGCATACCTGTTTTGCATCATCATCACATTCAAACATATCAATGTTAGAAACATGAAATGCAACAAAGCACTAGAAACTGTAAGAGAAATATGTGTATTTATCATGAACTAATTGTGTTGATAGAAGTGAGCTAACTCTGTCAACACAACAAAATAAATAACCCTACTAGAATTTGTGCAGCCGATTTACTTGGAACGTCATAAGTGAACACTGACCGCAGCTACAAAAATAGAACTAATCCCTAAGGGAGTTAATTCCTAACAACCAAAAAAAGTTTTTCAACTATTTCCAGCTACATTTTTTCATCAAAATCAATAAGCATATTTATTTTTTATGAATTAGTTGCAAACCAAAAGTATGTTTATTCTTTTGTTGCAACTTCTCTAACAGTTTACATTAAAAATCTTTTGAGTTTGATAAAATTGTCTAGAATCAATTCATAATCAAATTGTATCGGAAGACCATGTTTTAAAGATAAAATTTTTGTTAACTCAGATCTTTTTGAAATTACAATCTTTTTCTGCCTTTATAAATTTGAAACAATGAATATTAATAGTAATGAGAAACTCAAACTTGAGTCACTTAAAAATTAAATTTTTATAATCAAGTTACAGACAGTACTTCAGGCAAGTTCTAAAACTGGGGATTGCAATAACAGTTTGGCCACAACATATCATGCCGGTCTGCATTCACTGATGTTCAAAATTAGAGTCTCTTAGCTCAAATTTCATGTGGCGCACGCTGCACATTGAGTGAATTTGCCATAATATATAAGGAGCATGGGAATTTGCCTGATAAGTTTTGGAAGATCTCAGTGAGTTTTAAATTATTTGTCTTTCTATCAACAATAACTTGATGAAAGTGCTAGCCAATCTTTTTTTATTACATTGTTAGTTTATATTAATACTGACTTGATGACTCTTCATATATATAGTTTCGTAGCCTATAATTAAGTGCAGCCATATAAATAGTACTTATACTATTGCTCTGGTTGAAATGTAATACTGTATTTTTGCAATTTGTATTACTTTTTCTTCTCTGTGCATCTTCAATCTTCCAAATTTGTAAAACGAGAAATCTAAAACAAGTAATGAGCATGTTATGAAACATACATAAATTAGCACATTGACTTTCACTGCTCAATCGTATTTAAGGCACTTTTTTGTATCCATATTGTTTTATTCAAAGGTCTCTTTAGCAAAGCAACAGCTTATAGATGAAAAATTCCTGAGTAAAAGTTTGGTGGCTCCGGATTTTAGCATCGGAAAAATAAATATCTCATTTTGCTTCTGAACTTTAGCTAAAAATTGCGGTTATATTATTCCATATATTCATTAAAAGTTTTCATGACCAGTTCACAACAAAATTGCAAAAAGGCATGTATACATTAATAGTTTGAAGCACACAAATTCGAATAAAATCTATTCCGGCAGAATGTACATATTGCCATGGGTATCAATTCGGCCTTGATCCACTAGGCCGACTAAAAAAGCTGTAAGTTCGGCTTCGTTCCAACTGTACCGATGTGCCTCGCCAAGTGCAGCGCCGCTTCCCATGTACAGCTTTAAATTGTTATGTATGCGATTGATTGAAAGTCCAATTTTCTAAAAACGGTTGAAAAACTAGAATAATTCAACCATGCGATTGAGAGTATATAATTTTTATCTGATAGGCAATTACGCCTTGTAATGACCTAAATTGAATAAATTCATAAAATTTTGTTCAAATTTTTTGTTTTAAAGTTCATAGGTTTTCTGATATTAAGTTATCAGCTCTTAGGCTTCACATAAGAGAGCATTGATTCGAAGTCAATGAAATTAAATCCTTTACAAATATATGTAAATGCGTACAATAAACATTTTATACAACAAGTCCATCTGGACCACTGAATCCATTCAGTTTATGAAATTCACTACACCCGAAGGTTACTGGTTGCTCTTCAGAAAAGTGCAAAAAAGGCATAATTTTTAAGAACAAACGATTTGATCGCATGAAATCTTTTCTTACAAAATACCTGCTTCAATAAAGTTTGTATGATTCAGAAATTTTTCTATATCGTTTGAGAATTTTTGAAGTTTATGTGAACGTACTATCAGCTTATTTGAGTAAAATAAGTATTCGAATGAAAACGCATTAAATCGTACAAAAAAATGCATGTACGCATATATATATATATATATATATATGTCAGTACAGAGTTACTTGCACGATATAGTTGAAATCAAGTGTAAATCTCATATACTGAAAATCAACAAATTTCTTAGGATTTGAAATTAATATGAAACCGAAAATATTGCATGGATGAATCAGTATTAATTCAATACAGCAAAACATATTCGAAATGATTGAAACTTTCCATCAAAAAAGCTACTAATGAAAAGTCTGCAGTTAAGATTTACTCCTGAATGGCACTATTTGAATCTGAAAAGGTATACTTGGTCAATTTTCTGTCAAAGTGAAATTTTAGATGACTTAAAATGCTTATATATAAATGTAGTTAGTGAGAAAGTCCTAGTTAACTTTAACAGTACTTGCCACAGCGATTTGAATTCTGCGGCATAATGTACAGCAATACATTGAAAATTTCATCGTATTTAGCCATATTTAATTGCTCTAAGACTTGTTTAGCAGTTTACTTAGCATAAGAATTATTTATTAGAAGTTGGTTACCTGAGGCTTAAGCATTGCAACTACGTATGATTCCACCAATTCATCTTGAGCAGAGTCTCTCCCTTCTATGATTTCATGCATATATATGTATGTAAGTATTTAGTGTACATTGGAATATCAAGTATAGGAGGAATATGCACTGAAACGGGAGAGAGAGATTGAGCTATAAATAATATAATTGAACTTAAAACTGCATCAGAAAAATATTCTAGGAACAATTTCTATGACTGAACTTCAATAAAGGCTACTATGCAATATACTTATAATAGCTTGTCAGTATCGATATGAACTAATGCATAAATGTAAAATGAGTAGTTGGTGCTGTCCGTGACAGTCTAAACTAGTAAGAGCAAAGTAGGTAGAGGGTATATTATTTTTATAACTTGATCTAAAATTTGCCAAAAATTTCATGTGAAGAAAAATTCAATTGGCCACACATAAATCAAGCATTCTGCATTTTGAAGAAGTACCTTCGTTACCATGAATATCTACCTCCTCCGCTCCAAACTCGCTCGCAATATTTTTATCCTTCGATAAAATTAAGAAATAATCGCTAACAAAATATATGCATACTATCATTAGACAAAATTCATTTAGAATAATTACTTATATAATAATTCTATACCGAATAAAAAGATACCATCATTGCTGCATGCCAATTCAATAAAACTGTTCTGTCCAAACAAAAGTCTTGTAACATGATATAAATATTCATATAAAGAAAAACCAGGAGTAATAACAAAGGTCAATTTTCAATGAAAAAATCATTAATTTTTTAAAATCTAGAGATCATGCAGTACCGACGGAACAAATTTAAACGAATACAACTGCGATAAGATAACTTGACTTGTACGCTTAGAAAGATAAAAGCTTTTTAATTGCACCAGTAATATATATATATGGGAATTAAATAAAACCTAGAAAATTATCCTATCTTTTATAAACACTAGCAGAAAATCAAAAAAATCTTAGTATCCTCCAATTCCAAAATACGATATCAAAAATTTATTATATGAAAAAACCTGCTATTATTTCCATTTAGTATACATATTTTAAAAAAGTTATATATTTCCGGATCATCTATAGATTTTGGACACAATGAACTTCAAAGTTAGGTCATTTTTTTGGCAGTCTCAATAGATTCCTTACATTTGAAGTGTTCTATTATCAAATAAATTAATATAGATTTAATGAAGCAGGGTTCAGTTAATCTCTTTTTTAAATTTAAACTTATATGTACCAAAAGACGTACATTGTGTCCATGGCCAGAAGGCTGGTCCTCAACTACAGTATAAGTTATGGTATCGTTGGTACTCTGCAGAGCAACTACCCCTCTTGATACCCAGTACGCCATTCGAATTTTGGTGGTCTCGACATCCATTTTTGTTACTTCAGCTAGATTTTCCAAAGTCCACTGGCCTCGAGCTCCATCGAAATGCATGATTAAAGTAGCAAGAACAGGCGAAACACTAAAGTTACGTGTTACTCCTGATTTAAACTCCAAATCAAGGTCCACAGTTCCCTGTAAAAGATAATTATCATATTTTTATTTGCTTCTAATTTTCATTATTTCAATTTTTTTTAGTTGAACTTAACAACATATCCATATATGTAACTTACGTGGCCTCAAAACTCTTCTCATTGTCAGATTTTAGCGAGAAAAGTCAATTGGTTTACAGAACTATATTTTTTGCGCATTTTTGGGAAACACGTAAGTTACATAGGGTAGGATGCTATTATGCGCCTTATTTCTTGAAGACTGCAACAGAGACAAAATAATTTCATCGAGATGATATTCAACTTTTATATTCCAAGATATTTAAATGATTTTGATTTGGAATCATGAACTGATAATGATTAATACCCGTGAATCTAGAACCAGCACATTCTGGTGACAGATCAACCAAATTATGAGTCAATTTTTATTACTCGTTTACTTATAAATTTTGAAAAACCTGTTTCTGTATCCAATTCAGATGTCTAGGCTTCTGTAAGACACAGTATGCCTCAGAAAATTTTTTTTGCATCCTTCTAGCACGTCGATGCAGCTGAAATGACTGCGAGCCCTGTGAATCTTCCACTAAGTCTGCTGGCCAAAACTGTTGGCTTACCATTAGTACATCCATCGTACATTCATTTACATCAAGATATTCTCGTCCAGGGCTATCACGCAATGTTTCAACATGATCTAGAGATCAATTTTACATAATTAGATTATTTTCGTTAAAAAAGTGCAATCACCACGAGTTTAACAGCCATTATAAACTAATATACATATATATATATATATAAATATTAAAAAACAGAAATATATTTTGCTTGATCAATCGATTTTGGTCTACATATGGAAGCTACAAAATTTAAAAACTCAATCAACTTTTGCCATCATATGACATAAAGTTAGAAATAAATTTTCCTGTGCATACCTTTTCTAGGCGTATTTTAAAAGGGCCATTTACGAAGACTAAAAATATTGGTTTTCTTCAAATACAAAAAATGTCTATTTGTAAATCATGTATAGCTGTACATTTTCGTCCAAAAAATAGCCAAAATAATTAAAAATTCGATTGCATATATCCTGAAAGGGTTTACAGTAGCTATAGTAAAGTAGCATAAAAATCCATATACTGTCTCCAGATATTTTGATAGGCCTGTTCGATAATTTTGGAAAATAAAGGAAGAATATGCAGATAGAGGAAGGTTAGTTGACAGAAGAATAATATTAACCAAGAATTAAAAAAATCCAGGGCTATAATAACAAACCAAAAAATTCAAATGATAACTCAATTCTTTCCTACCAGTTCACAGTTTAAATTCATGCAGTTCAGCTTCAGCAGTTCAAAATACAGTTCAGTTCCTATTAATATTCACAATTTTAATAGGACCTTAAGTTTGGAGCCGAAATTTCAGAAACAATGAAGTACACCTGTATCATTCATAATCGAATATATTCATCTATTACCATCTAAATTTGCATCTGATCGATTTCCCGATTGCGAACGATATCTGGACACGTGAGGAGCAGAGGGTGCATACTGTGCCCGCGAGCGGCGAGGATGCGACTCTGGGGTAGTATATATAACCTGTTCAAACAATACAAAAAAAGTTTAACACCACTTGCTAGCACAGAATTCATTTAAAATCAACCTTAAGCTCATATGTGGGGTATGGCATAGCTACTTTGGTGAATTATAAACTATTCCACAGCAAGTAAAATAATTTATGCAAAAGAAAAAGGGATGAATTAATGCAATTTTTCGAAGATTTATAAAAAAACTTATATGATATTTGTGCAAAATGCAGCATACCAACTGTCTTCCACCAAACATACCACCTACGCATTACATTCGAATAGCATGTTCTGAGTGAAATAGTTTCTGAAATGTGGTACAGCAAAAAAGTAAAGTATAGCATTGTGCCTAATTTAACACCTAAAGGATAAAAATGCATTTGAAGTAGTTCCAGCATTCGAATATCACGCTAATCATTTTTCGATTACAACACTTAGGCATTATATTCAAATAGAGATATGTTAGAATATCAAAGAACGTTAAAAAACTGAAAAATTCAAAGCAATTCAAACAGAATCCTTGGCGTTATGTTCGAGGAAAGATGATAAAAATAGCAAATTTAGGAATAACAGAAATAGAACATTGAGGCGCATTAAAATGGGACGGTTATTTTAGAAAATATTTCGTTTTTTTATTCACTTATATCGATATAAAGTATATTTTACATGTTGAGTAAGTTATGTATTTATAGGGCCATTACTTACGCCACAACTGATACATCTCAACAATTTTTAAACGTAAGAAATATGTGATTTACTCAGACAGAAGCGATTGAGGTAGAACAAATCTTTTTGAAATACACTTGGCTATAGATAATTTATTTTGAACAAATCTTCAATATAATATAGCAAATAATAAAGAATTATAAAATGTACCAAGTTCAGATTTTCAAAACAATAAATAAATTCTACGGTCCAGACAGGTTTGCTATATCCAGAGTTTACACTGTATAACTCTAAGGAAACGTCCTCCTTAACATAATGCATGTATGGGACTTTTAACCTTAAAACTTTACCTCCTGCATGTTAGCTATAGGCGATAAATATGGATCTTCGATTTGTAACGAATGATTTGGATAATCGGGTGTAAGCAGTTCTGGTTTCATCCATGATTCATTCGTCAGTCTATCCCGAATTCTGACATTCACTCTCTAAATAAAATAAAAAATATGAAAACACAAAAAAATATGAAAAAATACAAAAAAATTTCATATAAATAAAGTTGAAAATGCTGCACACGTTCAAAAATTTTACCAAAGGAGCTATTATTTTTTTGGCAGTAAAAAAGCTAATATTATATATTGATCTTTTCACACCTGAAGAGATCATGTAAATTATGCCTACAATGTATGTCAATGTACATTTTCTTGGTAGACTTTTGAAATTTACAAACCTTGGATTCTTCAACATCCTTGATCATGACTTCACATTGAGTTAGGCTAACAACTCCCAGTCGAATCTTCAATAGTTCAACGTTCTACAAGAAAAAGAAATATTTCTTAAGACACAAATATGAAACAAATAATTGCATAATATTTAAAACATATAGATTTTACAGATACATAATCGTTCTAAACCACGCTTTTCTACCTTGTCCCCTGAAATTCGGTCAAGAATGAGAAGTCATGCTAAATTTACGTAAATTTTGTTGAAAAGAATAGTTTTTGGTGGATACTTCCATAGCCTTGACTGTTCATTTGAGACATAGTTCCTACAAGAGCCGCTGTTGCTATCTTTCTAAAACATCTCATTGGCAGGAATTACAGAGATAAATTATTACTTTCAAACCTAAATACTCTATTTCAACTGCTAGAGATCTAGAGATGTTTACAAGCTGACTAGTAAATTTGAAATGCAGTTAAAAACAGATTTCAAATTATTTCCATATTTAGCTGTCTTCGGATAAAATGAATTTTCATGAAGTTCTGCATTACTTCTTTTTTACTTGTTTCGTCAAATTAAAAAATGCATAATATATTTATTTTACCCTTAAAAATCTTCACAAAAATACAGAATAGTTCATTTTGACCTTTTATCATTTAAAAACTACCCTCCAAAGTAGTAAAACTAATGCCAAAAGCCACATAAAACTCTTCGTTACAATCAACACGATTCGTTTCGCTATACTTTATCAACAAATAAACTTTTCATTACAATACAAAAAACGATAATTACTCTATTTCATCACCTGCACTTCTGCATCCGTATTATAATCCATGCACGTGATGAGTCGAGTCGCAAGAGCAATTCGATACTCCTAGAATATTTTAAAATAAACATTTTTCTTATTGGCTATTATATAATATACATATTGTAGTACTAATTGTAGAAGCATTACATGAACAGATAAACTAATAACGAAAAAGCATTTGCGGTTTAAAACCACGTGCCTAAGATTAGCAAAATTTATTATGTTAAATTTCAAAAATTTACGAAAAATAGTGGGACTCGTTGAGATATTGCTAGCCATTATTTGAATATGCAACTGCGTGACAAATTCCATGAATAATTCAACTTCGATGTATAATTGTGTAATGCAAACTAAAATATCAGTCTTTTGCTATTTTCTTTCTCTGCTCTACATTGTTAAAGATAGTGCTAGCTATTTATGCGTTCACATATTAGTTCATATTGACATTGACTAGTTCACTATATATATATATATATATTATATAGCAGCTCTTATTGAAGCATGGCCAAATAAATTGTTCTATTGAAATCTTAGGTTGAAGTTGAATTTTTACACTTTTGCAATTAATACGCCTTCTTTCTCTCCCTTCTCTGCGCATTTTATATCCTTCAAATTCATCATATAAGAAACTTGGATAGTCATCATGTACTAAATCATCAACTACCGTGCCGTCTTTTGCCTTTTTTGCTGGCAATACTTTTCGGAAAATTAAAAGGAGCTTTTTTGTAAACTATTGTTTTTGGAGCAAAGAAGCTTTTGAGTGTGAAAAACTATATTTTGATGTCCATTTCATAGACGGATAAGTATAAAAAAAGCAATTGATTACGTAATAATGTTTAACACCAAAAAAGCCACTTTTAAAAAGGCTACTTTGCTCTTCTTAAGGAAAAACTGTTGAATGGAAGGAGGGGTAAAAAGTAAAGCGTAGCAAAAAAGGAACAAAAATGAATAAGTTTGGGTACCAAAAATACCAAATATTATAATCATACAACACGAATGCAAGCGAGGAAAGTTTAGTTGATAAGTAAGTAACTCTAATATTAACTATAAAAAAATCGACACCCACAACTTAAGGCGGCGCCTCATCAAATTCGAAATTCAAATGGCTTAATTCTTATCAGCTCATGGTTCGGCTACTACTATTCAGTATACAGTTGAATTCAATGCTCGATATTCATGATTCAACTGTACAGCAAAGTCTATAGCGAATATTGAACAACAAATATTTTACTAGGGAAAGAATGGCAGAAGGCGGTATAAATGATTAAGTAAACAATTTATTGTAACGTAATGATACATATATATATATATGTGCACACCTTAATAAGCTTTTCAATGCTGCCATAAATGCTAACTAACATAGAAAACACATCTCCTCTTGTTGCAGCGCTACAAAAAATATGCTAAAATATTTAAAACCTGTAAATATCTCTGTACATATTAGACGGTATTGCCCAGCTTTTACTGAAAATATATAAAAATCAATGAAATTCTGAACTAGCACTCTAAAAAAAAGAGAAAATGTAGAATTTGTCTGGATTAGTCAAGATTTTAAGTTAAGTCAATGCTCGCTATTAAAAAAATTTGCTTGCTGTAAACTTTTCATATAACAAATCTATCGGGATCACATAATTAATTCTATGTACCAAAATTTAACTTAATCCGAACATCTGAAACTGAACTTAGTACAATGTAACTTTTGCTCATTCATTATGAGTAAAAATTTGGTTGTATCTGATGTTTATTGTATAAAGATATTAACTAAAGAGAGAAGATTTGAAATTTTGCTTTATTTTCATACATATATATATACAAAACGAAGACGGTCATAAAAAATCGATTTGAATACTTAAGCTTGTTGAAAAAAATTCATTTAACATCAAGTATACTAATTTATACGCCTACCTTATTGGGGGCGCATCTCTCCGAATTGGAACCCAATCTTTCGGAGGAACTGGGATATCTTCGCCTCCTTCCTCTCTACTTTCCTCTATACAGAAATAAATAAAATAGACCAGTTCACATTCCGATATTGAGTACATTATTTGAAAATCTACAAACTGAGTTAATTCAATGTAAGCATTATTGGAAAGCGCTTTAATCGAGGGATTACTATATATTAATAAGCATGATAAAAACACCAATGTACTATGTTCAGGGGAGAGTTATTACAAATATTACACCAGAACTGCACAATATTTGAATGTTAGACCACGGTTTTACATGACATAAATGAACTAATGTATTTTGAATGACCTCCATAGCATTATATTCGAATATACCACCAGGTTGTTATTCAAAGTGGTATTAAATTCAAATTCAGGCATCTATAAATAACAGTGTTGGTTTTAACAATATTCTGCATTCAAGGAGAGGGACACTATTAAAAGCCAGTTTATTTAAAACTGGAATATTTCTCAATGACGTAATATTCAGGGAAAGCGATGAGGCCTAAATAATAGGAAAAAGCATATTTGTTTACAATTAGGGCATTGTCTTCAAGCTCAGACCTCCTTGCAACTTAATCCTTGCCATCGGATGGTCATTTGTGTTTTTAGCAGTGAAAATGCCTTTACTGTGTAGCGAATAAAATTGATGCGCTCAGCAACTTGAAGGCTTCATTTTTTTATTGAGTTCACCCGATTTAAGCAGTTTTTCCTCTCATTCTTAATATAATGTAGATAGGACATTAGGATGAACTATTAATTAGTTTAGTTTATTTAAAAATCAAAATGTGAAGCACATTAATGTAGTAACCATGTAGGTCAGAAATTAATGCAACACTGTTTACAACCAACAATCCTTAAATTGAAAATTTCATTATGATTTATAAGTTTGGATGAAATACATTTTTCAGCTTTGAATTTTCAAAAAAGTAATAATTTCTGGAACAAAAGAATAGGCAACTAAATCGTTGCTAAAATAATAGTACAGTAGTTCAATGTTATAATATAAATTGTGGGGGCGCAAGAAGTTTTCAAATTATGTGCAGGCTGCTAGCAAAAACCTTAAAATTTTCGATGCAGATCTTCACATATGTTAGAACTTGAAGTCTACCAAACTAAATTGTTGCTTTTCAACAAATCAACTAAGTACAATAATTTGAGGTTTAAAAATCATGCAGCGTATTGCAGCATGAATCTCAACGAATTAAAAGATTACCCAAATAAATGTATGAAATCTAATTCCATTATTGTAACATACATAAATATTGAAAATAAATGCATAAACGTAAAATTTAAGTACCATCATCCACAATGGGCTCATTACAACCCTTGCGTAATTCTTCATACAATTCTCCTTTATCATTCGTAAGGGATATCACAATGTATTTCATAGTATCTCGACATCCTCGCAAGTACACTCGCACTGGACCCGCGCAAGCCTATAGTTGCCACACACAAAGCAAAAACATTTCTTACACGCATTTGGTGGCAGGCTGTTT
This sequence comes from Vaucheria bursata, assembly GCA_032358265.1. Lineage (NCBI taxonomy): Eukaryota > Xanthophyceae > Vaucheriales > Vaucheriaceae > Vaucheria > Vaucheria bursata. The sequence goes on along the minus strand of JAULBW010004396.1, from coordinate 6,980 downwards.
TTTAACCTAAATGATTGCCGTGAACCCCTCAAATTGGGTTAGAACTACGGAGACCTCAATTTGAAAAATGTTGTTTTTTACCAAAAATATAAATAGCTAAAATGGATAAAGAAAAGTTAAAGTTACGGGAGTCAAATTTTGAAAGTTGATACCATACCATAATATATGAGATAATGAATTTATGATACGAGGTCAAATTTACTAATTTTTCAAGAGCCCTAACCCAGATTCGAACTGGGGACCTCTCGCTTACTAAGCGAGTGCAACTGCCAACTGTGCTATCAGGGCTATAATTCTTCGAAATAAATTCCATTACTATACAAAGGGTAATTTCAAAATTTTCTTTTGAATATTGTGTTTCTCCATTATATGTTTACGGATTAGTTCATGCTAATACTAACCAGTTAGCTTTACATGTATTGTCGAGTATGTATTTCTTGAAGCACAGCTACAGAAACTGTTCATAGAATATCATTCTGAAGCAATCATATGGTAGTTGTATTTTTAAACATGGTTCACAAATAATATATATCTCTCTCTCTTCTGTGTGCTTTTCTATCCTTGAGATTCATTTATACAAAACTTTAACAATTTTTCTTAATTCAAGGCAATAAATTATTACATCAGTACAGATTTGAAAAATTATTAAACTTCTGTTCGATTCATAAATCTAAAAGAGAATAATTTCTTAGTAAATTTGATTAAAGCAATGCCGACTCAATGAAAAAATTTCAAGTACCTTCAGTAAGCCATCAGTGGGGTCGAGCATCCGAAGACATCGAATTAGATTCACATAAATCTCAATAATGATGCTTGTTGCAGCACCCTGGGATAGCAATACAAAACAAACATTTGTAACGTTGATATTTTATAAACTGATACCGTCGATTGCCCCAAAAATTATGAGTTCATTGAACACATCGGATTAGAGATATAATTGCACGCACTTAAATGAAGTCAGTGGAGCGGTAAAGCTATAAAAAAATAGAATATATTACTTTGTGGGAGATTGACTTGTGGAATGTTTACTGTATTGACTTGAATTTCCCCTAATCGTGGCATGAAGTACCTGATTCAAGAGACGCTTTTCTGCTGCAGCATTCAGTTCCGAGGCTATCAATGCTGTTCCTTCTACACAACATTTAAAAAACAGACATATATTCAATATAAACACTAAATTCTCCACCTGCAGTCAAGAATTCTACCATTGAAGTTGGCAGCATGAAATAATTTCAAAACTAGTACAATCGACTAAGAGGAAAATTGCTCCTTTTGCGAAAGAATGCATAACTAATTCAAAAGAATTTTGGTGGAAATAAAAATTTTAAAAATTTTCGAATTTTGCAATGTACTTGAAATATCTGAATTGTGGGTCAAGATGGCCTTGTATAGGCTGGTATTGCGTAAAATGAATAGCACAGTAAGGGAATGAACATTGGTGTACAAAAGAAGAGAAGCGCTTATACTATAAACTGCTATTGATAGCGCACATAAAACTGTTATCCATTTGTTTCAAGAGTAATTTCAGATGTAATGAGTCTGTTGTGACCATTGAAAATTGCATTCAATAATGACATTCATTTTATAGTCATATGCACAGCACTACCGAATCAAAAAGTTTTTGAAAAAATATTACCGACAAATGGAACCATGCATTACACTAAATACTAAAAGAAAGATTAAATTGGCAGATTAGAGTGAGCACCTCTTTGCGCAGATAAATTGCAATTTCCAAGTAATTCCAATGCACGTTTGAGCTCCACCACTGAATTTTCCGTATCAGGAAAATCTCGAACCATTTCGAAACTCTAAAATTTCCCGACAGCAACAAAAAATTAAAACTTATACTGGAATAGGCATATATATATAAATTAGTACAGTCGATATTCCATAAACTGATAAAATTCACTCGTGGACCATCGATTTATAGTTTATCAACGCTCTACGTACATGAATTTAGAGATTGAATAGTGCAAGCAAAATTTTGTTCAATTTAAAAACTGACCGATATTGACCGTTCCTGCACATAACATGTTAACAATACTTCCATTATTTTCTCTTCTCGAAAATTCCAGTTGTTTTCGAATGTTGAAAGCTCTATACCAATGACACCATCCTACCAATACGTAAAAAACAATGAATATACGTACTCACATATATATCAGCATGGATATAAGTATCCGTGTGTCTGTATGTATCACCATCAGTATATGGAATATATATATATGTTCAAATATAGAAATTCAATTCTTAGTTACATTGTAATGCACTTATTCAAAAATTGTATGTTTATAAATGCCTATGATAAAACAAAAAGCCGCAAAAAATATTCAAATTGACAACAATGAAACAAAATTTACGTGCATACCTCTCTGAAGCCCAATAAGAATCTAAGATGCACGCACATCGCTTCAATGTATCAAACCAATATCAAAGCAAACGCGTAGGTATAGCAATAAATTAAAAATCAGCACAAATAACTCTTAACTTTTTTAATGGATAATGCTTTAAAGTTAAATGTTTGCATTACATATTCAACAAAAATTATAGTACTAGTATGCATTGATGGCGCAAACAGATAGTGGTACTGCAAAGTTAACTCATTTTCAAAAGAGATTTTCTGTTCGAGGCACCAGCAAGATGCACTTTTCTTGTTTTGAAGGAAACCTAAGGTATCATAAGTTATTCCAAAATCAATATATTAATGTTACTTTTAAAGTGCATACATGAAAAAAGTCCATAGGGATGAATATATTACTATGTATCTGCATATATGTTGCACTTTGCATAATTTTACCTTGAAGCCAAGTCAGCAAATCATCGAGCACATATTCAGTAAGTGTTTCGCTAGTAACAGTTTCTTTAACATGATCCTGCACATGTAAATATATTGCTTCCTCCAAAAAGGAAGTAACTATTCCTTGCCTGTTCAATAAAAATACATATTTTAGAGAAGAATTTTCATAAAATTTGTAAAAACGCATACATACGTACCAGTGCATCTGGCTTAGACAATCGAAAACTAGCTTATCTTGAGACTCCTCGGTTTTCAATGTTTCATTCCCTTCCCATTGCTTCTGCCACTTCTTAAGATAATACGTGAATAGCGAAACCATGACTTTCTCCAAAAGTCCAATCTTTTCTGTCGCAATCGTCCGGATATCTTTTAATGCATACTGATCATCTATTTTCCAGGGATAAAAAGAAAAATTACTCTTGGAAATGATTTTGCTGTATTTTTCAATACCACCATGTCTTCTCAACACAAATTTTTATGTTATTTCAGCGTCACATAATAGTAACAGTACTGAGTGAAAGACAAGAATTCTAAATTAGATGATAAAGGCATCCAGCAGAAATATACCTCTATCGATTTGAAACACGCATAAAGAGCTTGATAAAGTCTGTACCACTTCATAAGACATTTGAAAATATACGCTTTCCAAATTTTTGTATACGATTGAAAAGTTGCAGTTTCTCATTGGTCAAAATTTTAGCTTTATAGTAGTAACCTTGTAAATTAGCCTTCATTTGAAAAGTGAAGAAATATATTTAAAAAGAAGTGGATAAAAATGAAAATCTTCATTTTTAGCCTCTAAAGTATGGTATTCTAAAAAACAATGAAAATAAATTTCAAAATATGTGATTCTTACCGTGAAGAAAAACCGCAACAAAAATGCTATGAAATCGGTGCTCAAATATGTCCTAAAACAATTCAAACAAAAAAAACATTCTAAACTTGAGCAAAGAAAGTTCATCTGGTAATACAACCATTATTGGTACTTCCAAATCTCAATGCCATAAATATTAACTAGCTTTGAAATATACTGATTTCATAAAATTGAATTATTTAATTGTTATTGAGGAGGTGTGAAAATAACAGAGAGAGATATAATATTTGCAATAAGGAGCTAATGCAATTTTGAGTTTTGAGATTCAAAATAACATGATAGTTCCATTTGAATGACCCATAGAAAATATGAACCGACGAATAAAGTCAAACACACTATATTTGCGGTAAAATTCAGTATAATACTTGCCATAATTAAAATAAAAGGCGCAAACTACATGATTTTAGGCCTAAATGGTTTGATGAAAAGTTCAAGAAAAAGTTCACTGTAAATATATTCGACTTATTAGCAACGACACAAAACTCCCCAATAACACCTCAATGGTAAAAAAAAGTAGTAGAAAATAAATTATTTTCGTGCGCATGAAAAGTTTTACCTATTTACAAGGTAAATTGAAACGTATTTACTAAGGAAAAATGAAATGTATAAGAAAACATTGATTAACTGCTCTATACACTTTACAGCAACATTCAAATGTAACAAATTTTGAAGGACTACCGTATAGACTCCTAATATTCAAGATTCGTTCTATCCGAAAATCTTAACTGAAATGTGAACATAATATTTTAGAATTTTATCCTCTTGTAATAAGTTTAAGTGAAAATTTGCTAAAAAGGAATTTGTTATATCCGAAATTTACTGCAATTAAAAATCAGAGTTAAAAAATAAAACTGACCTTGACAGCGGAATCTTGCTCCTTTATCAGAATACCAACAGAGTCTACATTTGCTGCAACTTTAGATAACTCTCCATGAATAAACGCACAATTCAAAAGGGCTTCAGAAACACGTTCCATGTCCTCTTTCTCTTTTCAGCATAAAATATTTTAAGTAAAACCAGTACTATGGTATGATATATATGATTTTGAAACGTAGAGATTAACTAGTATAATAAGCAATCTAGTACACTAGGCAATATGCAATCCAGTATATTAGCCGCTACACGAAAAGAGGAAAAGCTCACCAAAGTATTCAATCACTTCAGCAAATAGAAATTGTTCATCTCAATTGCAATATTCGATTCTATTGCTATTGTTTTTTCTAACGCAGATGATAAAATTATAGCCCACTGCGTGAACAATTGCACTAAAAATGACAAAATGTAAAGTATTTATCCCAAATTTGTTTTTGGCATAAAAGTCCTTTATTATTTAATATCCAGATTGATAGCATTCGAGATTGGAATTAAAAATAATCTCAATGGTCTCTAATTAATATTTATACGCTATGATTATAATATTTGGGAAGAAATTTTATGTTCCAAAAAAACTTAACGGTTAGACAAAGATTACAGTGTATCGTGCGAGTAAATTTTCGAAATTTTCCGTTCTCGTTACGGAATATTAAACTGAGTAGTGGTTTTCTTACAATAATTTTGAATGAATTTCGGTTAGAGTGTGAGATACAAGAATTGTAAATTTTTTCAGCATGCATTTAATAAATAGATAATCGAGGTCATACCTATAGCTGAGACAATTTGATTCCAAAAAGGAAGAGTATAGGATAAAATATTCCTTTCCAGCCACGCAACGATAATTTCGGATATGACTTCCGAATTATTTGATCCCCACGAACTCAAGCTACCTTTTGCATCGACAATAAGTATACAAACCATTTCACATCGAATTCTTAAATCATTTCGAGCTGCGTCCGAAAATCCATCTTGAACATTGAAATCGTCAAGGCATCTTGGCATAAAAAGCGCCAATTTTCGAAGAAAGAATTCCTTCCAAAATAGCAATTTAAATCAACATAAGCGTCTAGAATAGCAGTGCATTAGCAAAAGCAAGAAAACGCTAATGACAACTCATTCGATTGGGTACATAAACTTTGAATGAAAATATATAGCTAAAATGAAACCATACCAAACTTAGCATTGCATTCAATTGGGGTGTAGTGCTGGAGTGAATGCTTACTATCAGAAAAGAGTGCAGCATAATTGAACTCACGCAAAATTCTATGATAAATTCTATTGGCCAAAATCCACCAATTAAAATCACCAATATTTCCCGATCGCAGTATTCTGATTTTTTTGGTTTTAGAAAAACTGTTTTTCAGAAACTGCTTAACTTAATTGCTTGAAATACAAATTTAAATATGCAAGCACAAACATCTATGACTTTAATTCATAATCGGTTCAATGTAAAAATGCCAAAATTCTAATATAGTTAAAGATATAGGTATGAAGGTGGTACTGCACTTCAAGAAAGTAGCTACTCATTCACTTTGTAGTTGTAATTTCAACTAGAGACTCTAGTTTCTTTGGATCTCAATGGCCAAAGAAATTGGAAAACAATAAATTTAACAGTAAGTTAATTGGTCATATCAATAGCATATGAAACTTATCAAATTTATTTAAAAATAATAAAAAGTGTTCACTTAAAAAGTAGCCAAATGAAAGTGATCCAAACCTTCATGTAAGGATCCAATTCCCAAATCTCATGTATATATTCAGCTATACAAGTAGACCAGAAACACAAAAAAGATACATGCTCAATTAAGTATATTAGTTCCTACATCATGTGTTGCCAAGAATGAATCTTGCAACACATTGCAAAATATATTGTGAGTATGACTCTTTGAAAGAATTGTATATGAATATGCTTTACAACAAAAGAATCACGGTTCCATGACAAATTGTCCTAACGTACAACAAAACAGGCAAAAAATGTAAGAGAGTAACGACTCAATTATACATTATATTGTGACCTGTGTTATGAGAAGTGATTACACTTCTCCAACACAACATTAGCAGTTCAAGAACTATTGTGTGACTAGACAACTTTGAGAATATGACTAGCATAAAATAAAGAATATTCTCAAAAGGATTATCTGCAGCTACAAGTAAAAAAGAAATTAACTCGTGATGCAAGTTAGTCCCTGACACAAATCACACGGCAATAGATTAGATCCTAAAATTTCAAGTGTGAAGCAGCTACACTTTGTCAGGATCTGATCTGTTTCATTGTGATCTGTTATAAAACTGTGATTTCATGGATTTAATTTATCGTATATGTGCATCTGTCAGGAACGTGTCAATAATGAGCTAGCAAAAGTAGTGCCAGATCGGCAAACAAAATCAATCGAAACGAGGGATAGAACTATGGCCTACTGATGTAGGTGTAGCAAG
>JAULBW010004385.1:0-20620 GCA_032358265.1 Vaucheria bursata | reverse complement strand
TTTGTATGAGCGGTATATCGAGTTGTTTAGTTAGTTTAGATATCGGCCGATATGGTTAGGTTCCATTCCTAACACTTTCTCTTCAACTTCTTGGCTAAGAAAAAGCTGGTTAATGAAAGCATCATAAGATAATGAGGATTTGATGTATACTGCAAAAATAATGCTTACATTTTATTGCAGGATCTTTCAACCACTGAGCTAAAACTCTAGTTAAGTTTTGAAAAGTAATATCCAAGTCCTATTTTATAAATTGACACAGTGTGCAAGATTTGCCACCTGTATAATGAGAGGGTCTCAATAGAAAAAAATCTAGTTGGTCATTCTTGTTTAGCCAACTTTAAAAATTTTTTTGCAATATGACAAAATACACAATAAAATTTCTACTGAACTACTCACACCACTAGGTGTTCGAAACATGAAACACAACAAAGCACAAGAAACTGTGACAGAAATATATATATTTATCATGCACTAATTGTCTTGATAGAAGTGAGCTAACTTCATCAACACAACAAAATATATAACCCTACTGGTATCTGCATGACCAATTTGATTGGAACGTCATAAATGAAAACTGACCACAGCTATAAAAATAGAATTAATCCCTAAGGGAATTAATTCCTAACAAGTTTTGTCTTTCTAAATCATCGCAAAAAAACTGTAGTTTTTAATGAATAACGCTAAACCGAGAAATAACTGATTTGCCCCCAAGTTCCCGTGTTGGAACCGAATCGAAGTAATTATTGAGGACTTCAGAGAATTATCAACTTGATGTCAAAATTAAACTCAGTTGATCATGTCAAGTGCAAAGCGAAAGGCACGAGAGTTGGAGGCTGCAACAGCTGCTCAGAGCGTAAAGATAAACGCTCGCGCTACAAGAGGAAAACGAGAGGTGATTAATCACTGTCAAATGTTTCCTTTCAATTGCTACTAGTCGATTTTTCACTCAATTTAATTGAGAAATTTGTAAGCTTTACATGCCAGTTACAGTGAAAGAGCGTGCGATATCATATTCTAAACACATGATCCAATAAACAACAACTAACCGTATAAATACAACGTGTCTAACGTTGGTATTATATTGTTGCAGAAAGACCTTGAGGGAGAAGATGCTGAAGCAGATCAGGAATTTTGGGAGCAAGAAGCTTGGAAAGATGGTGCAGATAGTGAATATAGCACTGAAAAAGAAGAGCAGGATGTTTTTGATAGCGATTTCAACGAATCGGAAGACCAGGGAGATGAAGATGAGGAGGAGAGAGCTGAAAAGTCCATCCGTAGGGAAGAATGGAGAGAGAAAAGGTACGAATCACAAGAATACCATTGTACTGGTTCAATAACAGATAATCACCGAAGAGAACTATTTTTCAATGACTTTTTAAATTCTCTTATGATAAGCATCTCACTACGAACTGAAAATTTCAAAAATAATAAATCAATTGCCGGTAAACTTTCATCTTACATCAGTCGCTTTTAATGTGGCTTTTTGACACTTGCCTTTCATTAAAATTTGTTTAATCCGAAGATTATTATTAATTGTTTTTTCTTTTCTTCATTCCTGAAATCCTGTTTCAATTGAACGCTCATAAGTATGTGCATTTCGTTCTGCATTCGATTGAGCTAGATATACAATTCTAGATTATCATCATTTTAACCTTTCTTTTTTGTTCTTCAATGTGAATAATTTTATCTCAATTTTACACTCTGAAATATCATAAGGTGTAATTGCACATTGTATATATATGTGTGAAAAGAAATTTTCTCACATAGTGTTTCTTTTTTATTAATTATTTGCTTTTACTTTTATAATTTTGAAGGTTAGTTGTTGAAAGAGCACAGAGAGAAGTATGTAGGATAAGGTTGAGTGAAATTATAGATTGAAGTACACAATTATACTGCAAGGATATCTTAACTATATTTCTATAGAATGATTTTCCTGGTTCTTGAGCTACTTCAAAATTCAGTTATTATAGAATGAACTTTGGATGTAGCTTTTCCTCTTTTAATAAATTATTACTCATTAGGAATGGATAGAAAGTCGTAATCAGCCAAGTTCAGCTTCAGATTTTCGTATATAACGAATTAAGTCGGCAGTCGCGACAGATTCATTCTATCCAAAGAGGTTTACATTTATGCATATTTTTTAGCTTTGTGCTCATGAAACTTTTTGAAGAGTCAATCTTTTCTAATTTATTTGTGGCGTTATTTTAAAATTAATTTGTTAGGAAAGCAGCTGAATCGGCAGGCACATATAAGGAACCGAAAAAGGCAATTAGAGCCCCTAATAGAGTTAAGGTGAAGGAGCAAACAGAAATAATTGAAATCGGGACATCTGGTCCGGCCAGAAACATGAGAGAGAGTACAATTTCAAAATCTCTGGTACGTTTAATTATCATACACACATAGAGTAAACTTCGGATATAATTTATTTGTCTGGACCATCAAATTGCTAATTTGTCACATCCAAATTTCTTTTTAGCCGAAAATCTGAAGCTAAACAAGGCAGAATATGAATATTTTGTTTATTCGCTATGAGCGGGATTTGTTATTAATGAAGTTCACTGTACTTTTAATTTTTCTTTTATTATAACGTTTAAAAGTATGAGTTGAGAACATGTTTCTAGATTATTTTAAAAGAAATAAAAGGATTTTATGTACAATGCACATATCTCTGTTGAAAGAAGATTTAATCAAACAGAAAAATACTGCAGTAACTTTTCAGCTTGTGAGTTTTTTTACTTCAAAGGTAAATTTAAAACAATTTATAGGAAATCAATAAAGATTTTGAATAATTTGGAGACCCATTCTGCACATTCACTTTACTATAAAAAAAGCATATATTTAAAGTTTTGGAAGGATAATGTTCCAGAGAAATTTTTATATTACAGAAAAGAAACATTTTGCCATGAAAGGGAACAAGTTTAAAAGGCAGTACATTTGTTGTTTCTGTTCAAAAATAGTTTTGGATTTTTGAAACATAGTGCATGTAAAAAGTATCGGAATTATGTTAAAATAGGCTCCAGGAGAACCAATTAATATGCAACAATGGAAAAATTCATCTAGAATAATTATATACAGTAGAGTTCCTCTAAATTAATAGGACTGAGATAGAGCTTAATTATCATTTGTGGGGGTCTAATAAGTCAGAGAGACTAATTAACAGCAGGATTAATGCAGAAGATTTTTTAATATTAAAACTTTTGTATGTAGTTTTTTGTTTTCTGAGTAAACAAACTTGTTTATTGTAGGCTTTACTTTTTCTACCAAGTAAAATCAAAACTAGCGGTTTACCCCCCTTTTTTCTTATGTGGAAAACTGCACGGCAGATAACTTATCAAAAGTATTATTTTTCGCAATATATCATGTCGTTTTGATTTTTATTGTTTGGTAGACCAGTACAAAAGAGCGTGAAGCAATTGCGGTTCGAGGGAAAAATGATAGTGACATTGTGCATTGGTCACAGCAAAAACAGCCTGTCTTTTCACAAAGAGATATGCTGCTAGAGGCTGCCATGAAAACTGAACACGAGAATACGAATTGGGTCGCTCATCAACGCAGACTTGCTGAAGAGGCACAGGTCAGAATACAGTTCAAAATCTTATGAATTGGAATGTGGTAAAATCCATCTCAGTAAATTGCATCGGGGCTGAGAGATTTTTTGAAGATAAGGAATTAAATATTTATGTATACAATTTTGCTGATAGTGAAGTTATGCACTCTATCTTTATGCGAGTTGTAGAAATATTACATTCTTTATTGTATTATGTATTTCTATCTCAGGGAGCATCTTGCGCTGAACTTTTTTAATTTCTGGCTAAATTGATATTTACATAAAAATTCTCGAAAATATTACCAACCACTTAAAGCTGGCTTCCTTACTTTCATTCATAGCCTTATAGAGATAATGTATACATAAAAAGGAATCATCTAGGGTGGACTGAAATGGTATCACATTTTTTCTTTTTAAGTACATTTGTCCATGATATGCGGCCAAAAATATAACTTATTTATTCTTTCAAAATGAAACTGCTGATGTTTTATTGCTTTTTTTTAAAGAGTTTGCGGTTCTGAGTTTCTTTATAGCCAGCGCAATGAAAATTTGCTTAAAAAAGATTAGTGCTTTAAAGTGAAAAAATTTTGTACTATTTTTTCAGACTTTAGAGGCCCAACCGAGGAAGCAGGTGCCGTTTGTCAGTAGGTTGGATACTATATTAATCTGATAGTCTTTATTCTTATCGTGGTCGCCAACTTCATGGAAAATGAAAGTATCACTACATATTTGGACAATTAAAGAAAGACTAACGCAACAAAATGGATTCAAAAGATTTTATTGGATAAAAATTATGATGAAATTTCCATATTCCGTGAACTTTGGTTTGATTTGGCAAATCGCTACTGATTCTCACAATGTGTGTGAATTGAAAAACATTCTATTGGCTTGTATTTTTACATTCAACTCATTTTTTCATTTAAGATTTTTTTTTAAATTTTGCATTCGCTCTAATCGCTTTAAAAGTATCAAGCTATTTATGACAATACCCGCACTTATCAGAAAATATATGTAGAACTACAAATATTTTCTATTTTCTAAAAGTTTTGAAGCTTTTATGTTATGCTAGATATATTAATAATCAAATGCTCAACTTTGCTAAGATGCCTTTTACATATTCTGGAAATCTCGATTAAAAAATAGGTTAATTACAACAGAAAACTAATTGCAGGCATGTTTTTTTTAAACTGCCTCGATTACAATTCTCCCAATTTTTATAAATTATTTTGAAAAGCTCTTATTGACTGATAGAAACTGAGTGTAACTATGGTACTGCTATGGTACTATTTACTTCAGCTTCTTTTTCGTGCGCTTTTTTCATTGGATAAATGAATTTTGCAGTATTTGGGAAGGGGGGGGGAGTAAATTTAAAAGTTATATAAATATTTGTATTGTTTGATAAATTTTTGGTACTTTTTGTAGGTTTATTAGTCAACGAGGATACCCGAACATTGTTATATTCCCTCAAGTAGATATGGTGCCAAAAATTCTTCGATTAGAAGCGAATACAAAATCTACAGTTGCGAAAGCTGCTGTCTGCAAGGTATTTTTTATTACATTAAAATGATGTGAAAATGCCCTTGAAAAGGAACCTGAAGCTAATGCTTTTCTGCAGAATGATAAGATGCATTCATTTGTTTAAAGTTTTGAATTAGACGCATTAGTATTGTGTTCAGTAGGGATAATAAGCTAAGTATGGAACTTTTGAATCGGTTGCTTAGCTGAATATATTCGAGTTTTTGATTTACGTGCTAGTCAGTTATGTAGGCAATACTATAATTATAGCATTACTCTATAGATGTTTCATGTTCAAATATATAATAAAAACTACTAAATAAATAGTTAAATGGCTAGCATCAATGTCATTGTGTAATCGCATCTTTCCTGCGTGCTTCAGGCAATTTCTTGCTTCCAAGTCATCTGTACCCCACAAATTGCATGCATCACATTATCCATCGAGTTTGGTCAACATTAACTGTTTCTTCCCTCTTTTTTATACATATATAATTACTTGATGTGCTTCTGCACATTCTGTATTACTATCGAAAGTGTCAATATATAACTGTTTTAAAATCCACCTGGGTCTGGACCATAGAGTTCATTATGCAAAAATCATTAAATTTACAAGAATAATTTGTTATATTAAACCTGCTAAGAAATCACATCCGATTTCGAAAATTTCAAAGCAAACTTATGTGATTTTACTATATTAGTAAATATTTACAGATTACAGGCCGACCTGCAAAATATAGAGATCCGCTCACTGGGCATTTCTTTTCAGATTCAGAAGCGTTCAAAAAAATTCGAAGTAAGCTTAAGTCGAAAATTCAAAAGAAGGTGCGTAATTTTTGTTGGTGAATTATTTATTGCTTAATGGAAAAATTGGCCCTATGAGTATTTTTGAGAGATATTTAAGTGTAAACACTCGAATTGTAATGAAGATAATATATATGAATCATACATATGACTTATTTCATTTTTACTCTTTCACGATGATTACTTTCTTTATCATTGAATACTGCTAGGCCAAAGGTTCTTAAAGACCAAGTAATCAAAGTTATATGACCAATCAATGTTATTTAGCCTGACAATATGCCAAGTTATGCAACTTAGTCGTTACAAACATATGTGCAAAGTAATATAGTTCTATATATGATATATTATTCTATTTTTGGCTGAAATAAGATAAAAAACATTCATGAGGCCTCGAAAGGTACTAGTATAGTCAACTTTGTATATAATGAATCTTCTTGAAATGAATTTTCGTTCATAATAAAGAAACAAGAATGTCATATTGCTTCTTGTTTCGCTTGATTTTCAGTTATAACGAAAAGTTCCAATAGTAGCTAAAATCCATTGAAAAAATGATCTTTTTTTGTAGACCGAAATTGCCATGGAGCGGGAGGGGACCTTATCCCCAGTGACTGGCTCTATAGAAGGTGAAGTCCTGCAGGATGGCCCTATTGAGAGGGGGCATTCATCGGGGAGAAGCACGATGCAATTGAGGGGGAGTATAAAAGGGGTGGGAACATTTACCCGAAGAGCTTCAAATTAAGCCAGCCCGTATTGCTGAAATATCATCTGCACATATTATTGATGGGCTTAGCATTTTGCATACAAAAATTGTAATTTAGTCGTAGTCCGTACGGTAAAAAAAATTATTTGAGACTTTCTTTTTCAATATTTTTTACATCAATTGAACCATTTTGTCCAAAAAACTTGGAAAAATGTATCCAACAATGAACCACTCTAATTCATGCCCCTACATGCATTTTTTAAAACATTGACACAAATCAGAGGAATCTAAAAGCCACGTTGAAGAGCTATATCGGCAGCTCAAGTGAAGTATAGATGAAATAATGGATCAATGAAGGAGGCTAAAATGCGGCATTGCTATTTTTCAACAGACATGTAGTATATGCATCTCACTGCACATAAATTGCAGCATTGCAATGAATATAAGTTCAAAGCATTGCATATCAGAAATATGTTTTTTGCTGAAAAAATTCAGAAAAGTATATTATGGTCAGTTCTTTTCTTATATTTAGATTCAATTATGCAAAATTGAAAGAATGTTGTCAAACACTTTATTTTTAAGAAAAGTTTCTTTTTTTGTCAAAAAAGTAAAGAAAATCTGAGCTTTGTCTAACGGGTGTACAGTTTTTGTTTGAAGTAGATAGAAATAAGAACAGCCTCATTTCTCATGTAATTTTAATTTCGTGGTAATAAACTTAATTCTATAACAAATTTTTTTGGAGAACAGAACAATATTCCCTTATTGTATCACAATTTCACGAAATTTATCAGGTTTTTGGGGTTCATTCAAGTTCAAGGATATTTTCGATTTGTACAGTTTTTGAAAAATTAAGAGAGTTCTGAGATATCTGGACTCCAAAGCTCAGATAATATTAGTTTTGTTACATTTTAACTTGAACACTATTGAATTTACTTTTTTTCAATTTTTGCAGCTGCATACTTTAGAGAAAAACAGCAATAGCTTAGGTTTGAAGCATTATTTACTGATTGAGATATCTCAAATTGCTATGTTTATAATCTAGTTGCATAAATAAATGTCACTTTGTGGCTTCAAGCTTCATAGAAGTAAGATCACTAAATATCTATGAAGAATCTGATAATGAATTGACTTTGAAGAATCTGATAATGAATTGAATTTGAAGAATCTGATGATGAATTAAATATGAAATAGTTTATTTCTGATTGACAGAGTAACAATACAAAAATATTATTTTTTGATCAAGTAAAATGTAGAATTTTTTTTTGCAGAGCACCAGAAATTACTTCATAGATTAGGATCAATATTATGCTATGCTTTATGTGCATTTGCTTGCATCTTTTTTTACAGAATATAATTCAAAAAATTATAGTTGCTTATTTTTGCATTTACAACTTCTTTACTTTGAATAAATTTTTCAGTATACATTTATATTGCTAGAATGAAGAAAATAAAAAGCATTCAATATGGTTAAAAAATATTTATTCTTCATAAATATCATGCAACTTTTCTTTCAAATTAGTGTTTTCTACAGTACACCAGATATTGTAACAGCAATAACATATCATTATTATCATTTTAATATCCAATAACACTTTTAGTACCTATTTGTTTACATTTCCGTTTGTACTTGCATTATGTACGTTACAGAGAAGTATTTATAATCAAAATATTCAGCAACTGAATGTGGCTATTTTCTATTGAAAACTTGTCAAATAAAAGCCACTGATTAAACATTGAATAATTTTACATATAAGTTCAAAGCTTAAAATGGCACTTGAAAATGCTTATATTTCTATTACTAATATCTAAGTATCAGAACAAAGCGCACAGCACTATTCAACATTAGCAATATAATATTTTTGTAGTGTTTATGCATTACAAATATCATTTACAAATTAACATTTTGTAATAAAATCACACTTTATACTAGCTATCTTATGACTTCTTTTATGAATGAACAACCTCCAATAGAAATAACTGATTATTTTTAGAAGTACATTGTTTAATATTAAAGTATAAAGTAGCAAAATTCCCAACTGTCACAATATAGGAGTACATTCCTTATCTATAATCCTACATACAAAAAGATCCTTCCAACAATATCCACGTTTTTAATGTCTACACCATCTTTCATTATTCCACAAAGTATTTTCTCGGTGTTTCCCAAACCGACGTCTCCGACAAATGCCTGGCAGAGTAACCCCATAATTAAATATCTGGCCAATCCATGCTCAACATTTACTAATTGAAAACATCTCTCACTCTTCTCTGTTTTCATCACAATTACCCTGCTACTGTGTAGAATATTCTTGTTAGATTCAGAGAAGCTTCTTTCCCATACACATTTTTTACACTTCAACTATACTATTTTTCTTAGTTTACTGTTATTATCTTGTTTGTTTGCACATTGCTTTTCTTTTATTTCTCACCAACAATGTACAAAAATTGCAATGGTTATATTTTGAACACAATAGTTAAGATGCAAGAAGAAACAGACAAGAATTGATGGAGATATATTGCATTCAATTATTTGCATCAATAGAAGTGGGGACATTCTATTAACACAACAAAAATATGTGTAAGCTGATTATTCAAAATATATGACTTTCTTTGAACTTCTACTTATGTGACTCTCCTTGAACTTCTACTGATGTGACTCTGTTAGGAACTGATTTGTACACCGTGCTTTCTATTCAAAAATACTCATTGTAGTTTGATATATTCTTTTGTAATTGAGTTAAGTCATTAGCATATCGTAATGTATTGACAAGATTCATTCTTGGCAACACATGATTGAATTCATCTAATATACTGTTATACCACATTCTGGTTACATTTTCATTTTATTGAACTTGTAATAGTGTATTGAAGGATTCTTACAGACTCTCCTTAAATCTAGAATTATACAAATCCTCTTGAATTGTGTAGTTGCACAAATCTTCCTGAATTGTGTAGTTGCACAAATCTTCCTGAATTGTGTAGTTGCACAAATCTTCCTGAATTGTACTGCAGCTAGAAACAAAATTAGCACTTTAGGAAGTTAATTCCTAATAGATTATTGCAAATACTGACATTCATTGTGGAACAAATTTACAGTCAAGAGAATTAGTTGAAAGGAAGAAGATACAGCAATGATTTGATTGCTGTGGTTACAAGAGAGCATACTAATATTTCAAAAAAAGCAAGGAAAAGAAAGTTAGAATGGTAAAAATTATTAAAATGAAGGGCATTAAAAAGTAGAATATATAAACTACTTTACTGGTATACTTGACAAAAATGAAGGGCATCAAGTAAAATGTTGCCAAATAGCATCATGAACTCAAAAGCTGTAATAAATACAAAATGACAATGAGCAAAAAGAAAACTAATGTACCTTCTAAACTTTCACTTTGAAGATAAAAGTACTTCTATAACACTTTTCAAATCACTATTAAAGTTTGTTGTTGACAGTGCATTTTTATAAAAAAGAGAACAATATCAAGCTTTGAGACTGTCTGAAATTGAATTATTTTCATGAAGTACTATTTAGATTAAGGCACATAGAAAGATTAAAATAATAAAGGACGTACAAAAAATTCACAATACAGCCTGTCTTAGTCTATATTTATAAAACTTATTTTACTAACAATTCAAATGTCTTTTTTTATTTGTACTCACTAAAACTTTTCTAGTGAGTTTACTTAGTCAAAATGATTGTGCTTATTTGCATGAGCCAATCATTACTAGTTGCAAGTTTGTGCTATTAAAACAAAAAAAAATTAATGATTTGATTGGAAAGTAAATCTCTACTTTTTACCAATAATAAAAAAGTTTAGAAAATTTAGATTTGTTCTCAGAATTCTTGAAAGTACTTGCCTTAGAAAAAACAATAACTTCTTTTAAGTACACGTACAATTTTCTTTTGCTATCAGCAATTAATGTATAAGTAAAAAGGTACAACTAGCTGCCAATCTAGGTGTTCACATGAAGTTTCATTATAATTAGAAATACAATAATGGAATAGTCAAGTGGTCATTCTTTTTTCTCCATTGCAAGGTGATGAAATTAAGTGATGTCTTGAAGTTGCTTGAGATGCACAAACAATGCTACAGTATTGAAGTATACTCTGCAAAAAATGAAATTTTATTTTGTATGTTTGAATCTTAGCTGATATCACATAAAGTCCAGATTAGCGCATATAAATCTGATTTTAGTCAATAAATTGAGTCAAAGTAAACCATAGGTCAACTGAAGCAATCTATCAAATACTACACTAAGCTGAACTAAAACAAAAAAATAACTGATATTCATGTTTCAAATTAAGTTAGAATGATCAAGTCAATTGTTAAACTGACATTTCTTGATGGTGTCCTTTATTCAAACAATACAATAGGTGTTTACATTTCTAGCGTTTTTAAGACGAATGTTCAAAACTTAAAAAAATGCTTTATTTTTTACTTTAGCTGAGGTAAGTAAAAATGTGAAGGAGCCTAAACGGGGTGTAAATGTATACAACTATCGTGTTTCGTAAGCTGGAACAGCAAAACTTTTTCTGTGAATCAATTTTTGATGAAATGCTACAAGGAGAGCAGTTTTGATATTGCCTACGTTTTATATTTTGAGTATTTGCTAGCTTCAGTATTAATGAAACTGTATCAGTAAGAATAACTGGTGCAAAGAAGTTAATATACTTTACTAATGAATAACACAATATGCAGTATCAAATACAGCTTGTCTCATGGATATTACTGCGACTAAATAATATATCCCATGTAGAATGAGTTCAGATTACACCATATTTTATCTTTTTTTCTTCTCTACCCGAAATTATCCTGAACCACGACTTGAGAAAATCGATTCATCATGAGCTGATCGTCGTCAGAATTCGTGTTACCTTTTCCAATCGTTCATTTGTTCTCACAGTCCATTTTCAATGCTTGCACCAAATTTTAATGACACCATGTTAATTATTTGATGATAGTTCATGATAGGTACATTGCAACAGAGAAAAGAAGCTATGTATTGATTCATGCATGAAATTAAAGTATACAGACTAGTACTTCAGCTTTGGCACTTTCTTGGAATGTAATGTACATATTTTCAAGTAATCGCTAGTATTCCAGATATTATGCTACAATTTTTGACGTTAGAATGCAGGTGACATTCTAAAAATGAATCGTCTACTACATGATATTATTTTAGCAATTGATACCTTTTCACTCCACTGATCTCCCTTTGCTAGTTCATACCGATATATCTATTCTGATAGATTTGATTAAATGATAGATTTGAAACAACTAATGATATCAATTTAGCAAATATTAACTTTATAAGTGAATAATATAAATATGGACAGTGCGCTAATCTACAGCAACCACGTTACATATTATGTATAGAATACGTTATATTAGAGGAAGAAGTCTACCCTTCTACTTCAGCGCAAAACAATCCTCTCTCCTTTTAGTGCTTGGCTGCATCACAGTGTGCCTTGTATGCTGCGGGATTAAGAAGGCCTTTGAGCTCATGTTTGTCGGATAGCTTCAACTTGATAAACCATCCATCAGACATAGCGCTAGTATTGACTAGGCCAGGCTCTGAACTTAAAGTTTCATTCACTTCAACTACTTCGCCGCTTACCGGCGCGTAAACGTCACTTGCAGCCTTTACAGATTCAACTGATCCAAAGCTTTCCCTAAAATAAAAAAAGACATGGGTAGAAACAGTGAATACTCAGGAATAATAAATTTCCCTAGATAAATAAATAAACAAGTCTTATGGCGGTAAAAATGTTAGGTTTCGAATAAAACTGATTTGATAGTCCCGAAAAGTGAACTATATTTGAAAGTTATAGTATTTAACTTTTTGTTAAATTCTTGTTGCTGGAATGGAAAAAAACTCTTAGTCTCATTTGAAAGGATACAAAAAGCAGATTGAAGAAACTTTCAAAATATACAAAGTAATCTTTCATGCATAATATTGCTTTAAACGAAATATAAACTTAACTTAAATTTACAATTTGTAATAAAAAAGTACATAGTAAAAAGTCAAAATTCGAAAATTTTAAAGCAAGTTATAACAAATGTATACATGCATACAGATATGATATCTTCAAAATCTGGGTGGTAAACAAATATTCTATAATACAGATTTCAGCATAAGTAGGTACTGCCATTCAAATGTATATTATATTTCAACGTAGAGCTAAAAATTATGCAGCATGAAAAATTCACATGAAACAAAAAGATGTACACTACACAAATAACTAAAATGATCCATATGAAAACAATAACTAAATTTTGATTTTCATTTAAAAATGAAATATTCACTTATGTATCATAATAAAACAGAGGATTAAGATAGCCAATGAAAATGTTTCCTTAGATTAGGAAGGATATCATTGGGGGAGTTGGGCAGTAATTTGTGCATGTTTGTACTTACCCCTTTTCAAAGGTGTCGCCGACCTCTGGTAAATCCACGAACACAACATCTCCTAATGCTTGTTGAGCAAAATCTGGTATTAGAAAAACACACAGCAACTTGTCAAAACATACAGATTTAAAAGATTAGGAATAATAATATTTTCGGAACTTAGTACAATTAATGTTATCTAAATAAATAAAAGTGTACTACTTTACACCACTAATCAATTTTAAATCTTACTTGGCCTATCAGAAACTGTTTTTAATTTTTAATCTTCGACAAAATAACTCATCATGCGCTGAAAACTCTACATTAGTGGCATATTGAATATTTATAATTTTCATTATTCTACATATTTGCCTTCAAGACAATACTGGGTCAGAAAAAAAATGATCCATCAATGCCCAGAATTTTTTAGGGAAAGGTCAAATGAGTGTACAAGTAATTACCTTTTCAACAGAATTTTGGTTCGGTAGAATGTGTTTTAAAAATTGATTGGAACTCTTCCGGAAAGATTTAAGCTATTGCTATTTGATTTTTAATTAAATATAAACAAATAACATGAATTATCAAATATTGTCATCCAATAGCATTACTAAATCGTATCTTTGCCAGCTCTGATTGGCTGCAAATGCACAAGATACTTTTTCAAATCATAAGCTTTGGAGAATTTATATTGTTTATGCAGCATCATTGGAGAATTTATGAAGCCTTATTTGCACAGCTGATGGCAACTCTTACCCGTGATTCCTACAGTTCCAATTTCGCCTTCAACTTTTATGTATTCGTGAGATTGTAAGAAGTAGTTACTCATCCATCGACGACCTGCCACGAAATGGGATGGGACATTTCTACGCGCTACAGATCTGTTTGAAAAAATTTATAACAAGAAAATTCAGTCACTATCAAAAAGACGCGGAAATAAAATACATGCATATGGAAAAGTCCAAAAAAATTTTTAAAATTTTAATATGAATATGATTTCACTTGAAGCACTTTATTTTCAAATAACATCATAGGAAAAACTTTTGGATGATCTAGTTAAAATTTTAAGTAACAATCAGAAGGAAGCAATCCTTCGAACATCAACACGCAATATATATATGTAGTGCAACCTTTAAAACTCGCTCGTCAAGTTAATATGAAAATCTACGGAATTCTTTAAAGTAAATACAGCCATTTCAAAAGATACCTAGGAATTTGGACGAGCGCTCGCGATGCAAGGACGGAAAATGCTCTGTTCATTGCCATATTTTATATCTGAGAGGAGGAAAACAGACAGCTCGTCAAGTAATCAGCAATGGTATGAAGTTCTAAAACATTAGAAGAAGGATAAGAAATGGATTCTAGTCATGCAATAGTGACATTGTTACCTATAAATTATTGGAGTTGCTCGTATATATGACTTCGTTTCGAGTTTGTTTGTAAACAGTGCGATTATGTATGATCACATGAACAAATATATTATACATTTTGAATAAGAAAACCAATCAATGATGAGGGAAAAAAATGATCATATTTGATTGGTTTAATATTGAGCCCGTAACAAGCGCTCATTAAAACGTCACATTACCTGAAATTTATTGAGCAGAATTGACGTAAATGCTACTATAGTCAACATTAAAATTTACATGATTTTTAAAGCATATTTCAGCAAGGAATTAAATACTATTTCGAAAACAATACAACTATGCTCTCCACTGTCCGTTTATCCTCTAGATCATGTCGAAGTGCTGTAAAAAGTGCATGTTCAGGCAAGCGATGAACCTCAATTTAGCAGTGCGACATTTTTTACATTTGGGCTGGCTTGGCAATAACATTGCCTCTTATGATACCTAATTCATTACATATTTATCATTTCAATATTTGTATGTTTATTACATTCATACAAAATGTTTAATAGGTCAAAAGCAACTTACGCAATTGCTTTTGAACTATTTAACATGGTGTATGAATATAATTAGTGTAACACGGGTTTGTGTCCTTCAAATAGCAATCATTGAAGAATAAAAGGCCTAATGACTTTTTTCTTTGTACAAAATCAAAGCAGTAATACCGAAGCGATCGATGGCTTCAGATGAGAAACTTGAGAAAACTGCCTATTATGATCTACACGTTGAGCTTAAAGGAAAAATGGTACCCTTTGCAGGGTACTCGCTTCCTGTGCTGTACGAGACTGAAGAGGGTGGAGTCTTAAAAGAAACCCTGAACACTCGTGCAAAGGTTGCGCTATATCTTCTAAATTCAATAATCCTATTCTCCAAGTACATAATTGAAATATCTTTGCTTCGAATAAAATTATCTTGCAACTAATTTAGCATAAATCAAGAACTTACACAATTTCGCACTAAAAATTACTGATCACAAGTATTCTTTTTAGCATTATAATCCTTTCTAAATTCTCTTGAAGCTTATAGAAGCATTCATATGTACAGAGCTATATTTATTTTCAAATAATTCAGCAAAATTGGATGATCAATTATTGGGTAAATAAGCATATATCATGCAAGAGATTTGTTGTCCAATGTTTAAATTAAATCAATTTATAAAAATCATATGGAAAAATGAATTTAATAATAAGTTGCATCCAGGAATGAAAAGAGCTCTTTATTTTGTAATTTTGTTTTTTCTGTTAGCATTTTACATCATAACTCTACATCTAAGTTCAGAAAAGTTTAGCTTCTAAACATATACATTTTACTCATGGCTGAGAGATTTGTCATGTACTTCACTCTAATAGTAAAATTTCCAACTTTTAATCCAAAACGCTAAGCTATACATATGCAATCTTGTCTACCAGGGATGCAGTGGTTTATTTGATGTATCCCACATGGGACAAATTCGGTGGACTGGTAAAGATGCAGTGAAGTTTATTGAAAAGTGTGTGGTCGGCGATATTGCCGGCCTGAAAGCTGGCGAAGGCCGGCTGACTCTCATTACCAATGAAAAGGGGGGTATTGTTGATGACTCAGTAGTTACAAATGCTGGGGGGTATACATATATGGTGATTAATGGAGCTTGCAAGCATTCAGACATGGATCACTTCAGGTTTGCAACTAGAAAAGAAAAATTTTTTCAAAGAATAGTTTGATATCTTAGGCAATTCACAAAAAGTCACTTTTGAAGTTTCTTGTACTATAAGCCTTGAAGATATAAAGTTCAAAGAGAATAGAGTGCTGAGATATGCTAATTACGAAAATGCAAGCTGAATTTGGACCTAAACTTCCTCGAAAAGCACTCTGTTGTTATATTTTCAAAGTTTTACCTTCATAATGGTTACATTACTGTACAATAGCCAGCTAGTTAGTATCAATATGCATTAATATGTAACCGTTTGCTGCACCTAAGAGCCATGTTTACCCTTCTAAGGTGTGCAAGATAATCTACACCAATAACGAAAGGGCCGAATTGCTTCTCTATTGAAAAAACTCTTAGAAAAACTGTCATATAAAGACTCTGTAAATGGTAGGGCAGATTCCTCTCTGTCACGCAACCATCCAATGAAATCCAGTGTACTCTTTGAAATTTTTTGTTCTGCCTTGCTGCTCATTAGAGTAATGTCATTTTTTACAAATTTCAAAAAGTTTCTTTAGCAATTTACTTAAGTTGAGTTCAAGCTCTAATGGACGAGAAAGAATTTATTTTGTCTAGTTACAACAAAACTAAGTTTTTGAAAAGTTCCCGTAGTGCAGAAATTGCATTTGTTTCCATTGTTATATGAACTTAGAGTTCAATTTTTAACTTCAGGCAGCAGATGTCTTGTTTTGATGGCGATGTTCATATGGAATACCTTGCCGAACACCAGCTCCTAGCTCTGCAGGGCCCTGGTGCAGCAGAAGCTTTAGCCCCTCTTTTACCCTCTAGCATAGACCTCAGAGTTATGCCGTTCATGACTGGTGTCGATTGCAAAGTGGCTGGTATCGAGGTTAGTTTCTAGCAGTCAAAGTATCAAAGTAAATAATTTTGATCATTACATATCTGTCCGGACCACTTTATTCACTCGTTGTATAAGAAGTTACTGCATAAATAGAACTGAAAGAATTTTTTCTGTCCAAGGTCAATTTTCAAATTTTGGATATAAAGTGATTGTATTCAAAGTTTACTGCATACTTATTTTTCTAAAACTTTTCTGGACTTTCGATTGTAGTGCCTAACTTAAGCAAAAAATCATATCCCCAAACTGAAATCAATTTATATCGGTGCTTTTCTATTTTGCATATTAAATTTTTGGAAGCTCATTTTGAATTGGGCAAATCAAACCTAACAGCCATTTTTTAATATTTCTAGCAACTTTTGGAGAAATTTATTTAAAGAACATTGTCATCTATTTGGCAAGTCTCGCATTAATTGTATTTTTATATGTATATTATTGCTCTCTTGTTTTTCAAGTATTTACCTGTTCATTTTAGGGCTAAATTAATCAAATTTTATTGCACTTTGGTAAATTTAGGGATGCCGAGTGACTCGGTGTGGGTATACTGGAGAAGATGGGTTTGAAATAAGTGTACCCTTTGCCCATGCTTTGGATTTATCTGGGTCTCTCTTGAAGCAGAAAGGGGTCCTTCCTACTGGGTTAGGAGCCCGAGATGCATTACGTTTAGAGGTGCAAAGCTTTATATATAGTATGCATGTACAATTAGTATTCCATAAAATTATTATTTTTGGCATATATGGTAGTATCAATTTATGGACTATAAACTGTGCACGTGCGTACATCAATGTATCATATGATGACTTTTAGCTCATTATAAGTTCATTTTTACAGAGGAAAAGTTTCATAATATTTTTGAGAGGGTAAAAAATGTAATTAGTAGCAATACCTGAATAACGTTGTTGATACTGTGTTATGTTTTTTATTATTCCTCATTAGATAGCTTATGTCTTAATCAGGTATCAGCTGTCAATGTATAACCAATGGACACGGTTCTTATTGTCATAATTTTTTTTGGATTATTTGGGAATATATCACTCACTTCTTTTCACCAATGGACTGTACAATGATTGATATATGAACGCAATACTTGTTGAAAACTTCATGATTTATTCTGAAGTATATTTCAGGATGAAATAGAGTGATATATATCTCACCAGACACCTACTACTCGCCTTTATAGATATCATATTTCGTTACCAAATTTTAATTAAAATTGTTTTTCCTCTGTTATTGAATGTTTGTCTAATAACTATCTATTCCGAGTATTCTCTAGCTGACTCATACAATGTCAATATTTTTTTAATGTAATGTGCGTATAATATAATTAACTGTTTTTTATTCTAGGCTGGTCTATGTCTATACGGAAATGATATCGATGGGACCACGAATCCTGTTGAGGCAGGATTAGCTTGGACAATGGGGGGTCCAAAGGGCCGAAGGCGTCTAGAACAGGGATTCTTAGGAGCTGAGCACTTTCTTATGCCAGATGGCAAACTCATGAAACAGACCCGAAAACGTGTAGGATTTTCTAGCATGAAGGTAATTTTTTTTGGAAAAAATCAACAAAACACTAGATAAATTAGGTCATGATTAAGGTGTTTGAGTGACTGACTACTGCTTCAAATTTGACACTATTTTGAAGTCATAAAATCAAAATATTGTTACTATTTTTTTCATATAGCAATAAAAAATTGACGACTGATCAAATGATTTTTAGAACTCTGCTTTTCACTTAAACATTGAAAAATAAGTTTTTCTGTCATTTTTATAAGAGGTTTTGTTTTGATAACATGCAATGCAATCCTCTTGAATCTTAACCCTTTTCGCGTTATAAAGTTCCTAAAATAATTCAATTTTTATAATTTTGGAGGGAGAATTCTAGCTTTGATAGCATACAGTAACATTTCTGATTCTCTGTATAAAGTAGACTGTAAACCTATTAACTCGAGAAAAGCATTAAGCATGCTAATTAAACGATTACTGAGTTACTTATGAACAGGAGAAAATTTGCTATATGCAAAATACTTGGTGACATGTCAGTTGTTACATGTTCCAAATGTATATTTAACTATATGAATGTTGTTAAGGCCCCGGCAAGGAGTCATGCTGAGGTGTATGATGCACAAGGAGAAGAAAAAATTGGAGAGATTACTAGTGGAACTTTTAGTCCTTGTCTGAAGCAGCCCATTGCTATGGGTTACATTGCTTTGGATCATTCGAAACCCGAAACTCCAGTGAAAATCAATATTCGCGGAAAAATGCAGCCAGCCATGGTTTCTAACATGCCGTTCCTTGAGACAAGATACTTTAAGCCTTAAAAATTGAATGTTTTTTGACATTTTTATCTTATGCATAAGTCTCATCATTTTATATGTTCATTTGTTTCAATTTTTCTCATCCCTCTTCAAACTAACTTTCTTGTTGATCTACATAATCTCATGTTCACATTTATATAATTTACCCCCTTAAACTTACCTATCTTTAAGGCAAAAATCTCTACATTCTTTTTAAATCATTCATACCTCCTATTAATATTTGGTTTGTTAAATGGAAATAAGTACATTCACAAAATATATATATGTAGCATATTATATTCAAATTAAAACTGAATTCAAATATTTTACTTTATATAATATATTCTTTCAAATAAAACTTTTTAAAACTCTACAATTAATTTGATTAATCTTATCTATATCTATTCTTCATCTTAGCTTGATTAATTACATACAATGCATACTCTTAAATTGACAAGAAGAATAAATAATAATATTATTTCACACATGTACATTATATTGAACCATAATTCTCAGCATACTATATATTTGATAGGTCAGAAATCAATACATATCAAACTAATTGTTTTCGAATATGTCTGTCGTGAAATGTGGTTTGCAGTATTTTTTAAAATTGAGCCTGTATTATCTTCATATCAACACATGTATATTATTATAATAATAATAGAAAAAATAAAAATGTTGGTATGCTACATAATTTACAAATTTTATGATATGCTCTAACTTCTACCTACAATAAAAAAATGTAATGTACATTATGTTTTTCTTGACCTGTGAACATTAAATTTTTTTAATGACAGGTATATTGAACCTAAAAATACAAAACATTTTCAAATCTTAAAAATATGTTCTTCACTGCATTGAAGTAGCAATAAAATGATTTTATAATCCTCTCTTGCAACTTAGAGATTTTTTCTGTAAATGCACGTAGAGTTTTTACTCAATTCTTACTTCATTCAACCACAGAAAGAAGCAAATCTAAGGTTGATACCAAAAAGATCAACTTGGTGAGAATGTAACAAGTTGAATTTCTTGCTGTAAATCAATCAAATAATCTCTGATGGCTTGTATTAAGAGTCAAATTGAATTAGCCTATTAAATATATAATCTTCAAGCGTACTTGGCACTAGAACAATAAAAAAGGACTTGGATACAGAGTGGAAATAGTATTTCGGCCTAGTTGTGCAGTAACACATTACATTAGTTGGTAATGTTGGTTTGAAGTCCTGAATGACAAAGAGAGAACTATGGCAGCCAACTGATAAATACTTTATGACTCAAAATCTATTTAAAAACATTAATTTATAGTTTACACATGTGTTAGGACCTGACTAGTTATAGTCGTGCGTACATAACTGTTAGGATTCTTGGGTGAATGTATAGCTAAGTATGATAATATTTGGAAGCATCGGGATTCGAACCCAAGACCT
>JAULBW010004374.1:0-20650 GCA_032358265.1 Vaucheria bursata | reverse complement strand
CCGAACTGAAGCCAAAACAAATTATACCGCAGCTACAGAATAGAATTAACTCCCTTAGGTGTTAATTCCTAACATCTACCTTCTTTTTTGTTGGTTTTTACTAAGTTCAAATTTATTTTACTTTTTATTTTGTATCAAATTGCTCTTGCCATTACCATGATACTTTTAGGATGATATATTTTTCTTTTAACGTATTTTGTTAAAAATGTAAAAACATGGCACTAATATTAATCTAGCCCTTTTTTACTCCACCTTCCCTAAAAGAGTTCAAGTTTGGCTTCCATTTAAATTTCATTGATTGTTCTGCTTCTTGACCACCTTTTGCTACAGACACTCCTGCACCTTGCTGTTTATATTTTTTTCATTAGTAACACATTTTCTTTATGAAGCCATTAAGTGTGAAGACAATTTCCAATAGTGTCAGTTTCAGCTATCCTTTTTTTATATTTTTTTGCATTTCTTTCATTTTTAAATCTAGCAAATCTTTTCTTCTCTAAAATTTTTCAATGCTATACTTTTGTCAATCACTTTATTTGAGTTTCATTCCATGCTTAGAAGCAATGAATCAATATCTTGTCAAGATATCTGCATCTGTTGTTACCATTCTAATCCAAGATAGTTTGCTGGAATATATTATATTCAAAGGAAATAATTAAATTGTTTGCAACTCTAAAACTTTTTGACAACTGTAGTGTATCAAATGCAACATTTTGTTATGATATTTGCAACTTTATAAGCTAATCATCTAACAGCAAAGTTTCCATCTTCTGTTATAATGTATAAATGTCAGCAAAATTAAGTGAAGAGTTTGTGTACGTTGAAGATATACTTTCCTTTCAAAAGCTGCACTTCATTTTTTATTTGATTTTTAAATATTTCCTCATCATTCTTTTTTTATCCATTTCCACAGAAATATTGTGTAGCATCATACTCTTTGGCAAAATGCTAGTATAAAATCTTATGAATACTGGAGAAATTATGTTTGCATTCTAAAAATACTATCAGGTCATTTTTCTGCCCTTCTTTCTTGTATGTGGAATTTTACTCTCCACTTTTTATTTATTTAAAACAACTAAATTTAACAAAATGTCCTGATCAACTTGCTTAAATGTCTGGTGTACTTGTTGGAATGGAAGAAGAAAGATACAGTAATACAATATATTAGTTATACCACTATATGGACATGTGGCTCCATAGAGGGGGTGAAGTCCAATGTATTGCAGAGGACAAACAAACATCAAAGCAAAAATAAGGTTGAATTAAAATATAAAAGTTTTATTTAACTTTTAAAGAGTGAGCAAAAACACAAGACTGATCAAATAAACATGTCCCCAGAAGCTCCTACAGTATATCCTCTTAAAGTGCCGTTAAAATTGGTTTTCCGGTGAATCTCGCTGAGCACTTTACTCCATAAACAAATGTAATAATTTCCTTAGGTAGGCTTATGACTATTCTAGAATTATTGAAGTAATCCTTAAAAATTATTTCTGACAAAAATAGAATGGAGTGAAGCAAAGTAACTGATAATAGAACTGAATCAAGCGGAAATATAGTCTTGATGACAATTTTGGAATAATATCGAACCAGCTAAAACGGAGTTTAAAGCAGAGTAGATGAGAGGAAAGAAGAGTTTTGAAAGAACATGATGGAAATAGGGTCAGTCTTTTGTTGGTTGAACTGGTTACATGACTTTTTGGAAAATGATCAAAGAGATTTCCAATTAACCAGAAGAAAGACGACATATGGCAAATTGTGGTGCAAGACAAAGGAATCCATAAAGGATTATGACAAAGGCATTGATGTAATGGATTTGGTACTAAGGTGCGATTAGGATAAAACGTGTAATGTGGTAAAAGAGGCAAAAAGGTGAGAAAAGGTATAGGCAAAATACAATTGAAAAATAGGAAAACATTGGCAAACGTTGGCAAATGTTGGCAAACATAAGTAAAAATAGTTAAGCAGTTATGCCATATTAATTTAAAAAGATAGCAGGACTGGCAAGTATTCTGACAATACATAAATATATAAGAAAACTTCTCTTGCTGGCGAATAGAAATTTATGCATCATAAATGATACTAACTGGCAACTCTAAGGAATGCTCTCTTGCCTCACTTTACAATTAAGCCTCTCAAACTAAATTGACTGCACTCTTAAGTCCATAGAGATTAATTTTTTTTGCTCATTGCTTTAAGAGATCATGATTTTTATCACCTGCTTGATTCATGTTCAGATTCTTTTAACATATCTTGTTTTACATGAACCCAATTGAGTGACTTCACCACATGGCATTACTAAATGGAGAATTTCTTTTAGGTCAGCTAATAGACAGTGATAGTCTACACCAAATCAGAGTCCCACTAGTCCCAGAGTAGATGACTTGAAATAGACTGGCAACCTTGATAAATTTCTGCAGATCAGAAGTACAATTTACAAAGCATTAAAAAAATTGAGCCAGAAGCTTTACCTACTCAATAAAAAATAAAATAAAAAACAAGAGAAGTAAGTGCCTTGACAAACTTTGCTACTGTGATAAGGCAGCAAAGGCCTTGGGTATAGCTGCATAGCTGATGTAATTTTCCCGAAAATTGAAATGACAGTTTTAGTAAGATATCTTGCTGGCTTGAGAGGCATTGCCTAGTATATTTTTCTGATCAATTCTGATTGAAATTTTTTCTGACACTTTATCTTTACACCTCCACCAAGTTTCAATGTTGCAACTATTCAAAAATTTTGCACTTTAAATTTGTGTGCATAAATGCCTTCCACTATTACTAATTAGTTTCTGTATATTTCAAAACAAACTGTTTCTACAATGCCTTAACCAATCATAGCTCAAGGCACTCAAAATATAATCTTTAAATCACTTTTTATGCATCTTTATTTATCTTGGAACTAAATTAAAGTTTGATTTTAATCTAGGTTCACTTTTAGTAATGAATTAAAACCAATATAGCACTAGACAATAATCACATTTTTTGTATAATCTACAAAAAATATTTCCACATTACTTATTGTGAAAACCTTGCTGCAAAACAAGAGCATTCTGCCAACCAAGAACAAAAATGGACTGCACCCAATGTGCGTTACATTTTAATGTACAATTTTATTAACCAGTGATTCTATATCTATTCACCTTTCTTAGATCATGAAGTTTTATATTCTGGATATTTTGTGCCACTAAATTTCAGTTTGTTTATTACATATTTGTCTTTACATTGTTTACTAACCAGTACCATTGCAAATTGTGTGAATATTTAGTTCAAGAAAACACTTGTATCATCTGAATTAATTTTTACCTCATTATTATTAAAAAAAGTGCTAGTATCAACAACTTGTTTAAACAAAGTCATGTGCCAATGCCTGATAGTAGAGAAGAAAAGTTTGTTAAAAAATTATCTCATTCACCGTTGAAATACTTATTTCTATGCTTTCCAATATACATTTGAGCATGATTTGCAGTCCTAATGTATATATCTTGTTAGGAATGGAATGCATGCTAAGCTATCTATTATTGATTTATTCAGTATTATTCAACAATGTTTGTCTACTGTGAAAATGCCTGTCTTTGTTAAGATTCATTCTCGCCAGAACAGATATATAATCTAATAAACATGCTGTTTTTTTATATATTCTTTAACTTTTTCCACTTCAGGTGCTTATTTTCAGTTGGTTTTTGGTTTACTATATTTTTTGGGTTATACAGTTTGATGAGAAAGCTATATCAACCTAAAGATGTATTTGCCAAGTATTCCGAAAAAGTTTAGGAGTTAAGGATGAGTAACAAAGTAATGCCTAGCTTTGCAGGAAAGCTTTTAGAAAAAGTAAATGAAGATTAAAATGAGAATGAGGAGTTACAGAATCAATTTTTGGAGAAGAAATATCAGTGATATTTAGTACTGCAAAGAGCTAAAATTATCATCTTCATAAGCATTCATGTAAGATAGACAAAAGTCAAGGAATCTTCTAGTGGATCAAAAATGTTACTTTTGAATAAAAGCCTTTGCATTTCAATATAAAGAGGTTTGAGGTGTTGTGCACAATGGATTTGTTGTACAGATCAGCATTTAACTGGATCATTTTATTTTTAGCAAATAAATATCTGACAATGCACCAGTATGTAAGTTTTCTAGATTTCTTTTAAGTAGTATTTGAGAATAAAAATGGTCCATGTGACACTGCTTGGGAAATTATACAGTTGTGTCCAGGCAAATGTCCTGCTACCCAATACATTTTAGACTGTCAGTATGTAGCAATGGAATTATGTTGAATGAGAACTGGAGTAATTGAGATTGCCTATAGTGGTTTACACAATGAAATTAAAATGTCCTTATGCTATCAGGATTGTTCAGCAACAATAAAAGCTTTTCACAATCTTACTGTGTGCATTTATAATTGACATTTGGAGTTTGTCCAAAATTTAGACGTAAACGTTTTGTTTGTAATTTAAATAATGTCAACAACTGTATTACAAGAATAAAAGATTACCATAGCAACAATGTAGTTACTGAGGCTGTTCAAGATTCTTTGTTGAACACTGAATGTAAGAGGTGTTTTAAAATAAATTATTTTAATACAGTGATGATACTGACTCTATTATTGCAAATTGCAGGAAGAGATGTAGTTGAAATGACGGGTGCAATATTGTGATAGAGGCAAATTTGGATGATATCATGGACTTAACACTAAGTGATAGTAAATATTATAATCTGTTTTGTGGTTCCAATAGCCATTATTTGAATATGCATTCTAGTAGTTTTAGTTTTCTAAAGAAAATCAGTAAAAGTTAATATTTTTAATACTGCAAAGAAATAATAGCAGTTACTCCTGAAAGTATCCTAAAATAATTGTATGTTACGTTACCCATATCTAATGTCAATGATTTGAATTATTTGGTTTTGCTCTTGTTGACTCAGGGTGCAATTGTTTGCTAATTAATATTGAATTTAAAAAATTATTGGGATTACAATTTCATATATTAAAAAGTCCAATTATTTTAAAAATTATTGATGGCAAGACTCTTCCTTTTAATACTATTTAATTCTGTACTGTTTGTTAATTGAAAATCAGTGCATTCAAATTTGAACTTAAATTACATGCTGCAAACTTGACTCATTCTAAGATAATTTGAGGGATTAACTAGTTAAATATTATGAACATAATAGTCAAGACGCAAGAAGAAACGGGCAAAAACTGATGGAAATATATTGCATTTAATTATTTGCATTGATAGAAGTGAGGACATTCTATCAACACAACAAAATACATAATCCTATTGGTATCTGTGCAGCCAATTTATTTGGAGCATCATAAATAAAAACTGATTGCAGCTATAAAAGTACAACTAGTTCCTAAGGGAGTTAATTACTAACAGCAACCTGTAATAAAGCATAGTTGATGTAAAAACTTAATGTAAACCCAAGTAAAGAATATGGCAATTCCTTACTAGCTCTAGCAAATTTTGACTCAAGCTAGGTTTTTGTAAAAAGGTACATGAAGGTTCAAGGTAAATTTATAAGCTTAAAATCCCCAAAAGAGTAGTCTTTCTAAAATGTAAGCCTTATTTTTTATGTTTTAGTGCTATCTTGTCAAGTGAATCTTTGGTACTACTATCGATTGAAATTTATGCACTCTAAATGCAAATGAGTGCAATAGACATTTACCTGTCTTATTAGCCACCTATATCCATGCATGGCAGTAAATGCCACAGCACTGAACCCAGAAGGATTGAGGTATCTAGATCACCTGGCTACTTTAAGACTATCCCATTTATTTATCCATTGCATATTTGGAAAAACGCCATAAGATATTGGGAATCACAAACATGGTATGTGGATATTTCATTTTGATACCTCAAGATATCAAGCTAATTACCTTTTGTAGTTTCCATCATTGTCATTTCTTTATTATGCACTACCTAAAGATGGCATTTTATTAAATTGCATAAATTGTAAAGCAGCAGTCAACTTTAGAAATAATATTTCCTTTAACCTCCTTTGTGCTACTGTACAGCTTACTTTATCACAAATTAAAAATGTAAGTATTGATCAAGTCATGTAAGATAGTTACTGTTAGAAATTTATTTGTTTATAACAGTTAGTTTTTAAGGGAATTACTCTTTAAAGAGTTATTCCGTTATTTAGCTACATCATTTTGTGATTCTCCAGATAAACTGGCATCAAAATTTTGTTTGTTAAGTTAAGTTGCTTATTCACTTTCAGCAATGCAAGTTATGTCTGCATAATGTTACTACCCTTCTGTAGTCTTTACGTATTTCCTATTGCTAACTTGTCTTGTGCATTCATAACAGTTAAGCATTCAGAGATTACATGATTAACCCAACATTCTGTATTTAAGATAATATTTCTACATTTTAAATTCTACAACACGTTTAGTTATCAAAGCAAGGTATTATTTTGTAATATCCGACATGTCATGATATTTAATTCCGGCTGGTACATACTACAAAAATTGCGGAATTCAATTTTTCGCCACATATGATGAGAAATTGTGCAATATAACTAAAGTTTTACCAATCATAGATGATCAAAGTGCAGAACAACGAATGTGAGATGCGCGTTATTCACTAAATTTTGCAATTTCTGTAGTATGTACAAGGACCCTTCAGTATTTGCTCTTTTTGAATGTAATAAATTATTCTTTTTTTTATCCAAAATAATATTTTCCAAACATCCCCCCAACAAAAGTACTCTTCCAACAAAATTGTAGATTTTTTAAAAAATCTTTCCTAAATAATCCTAAAGTGTCTCGTCCTCAAAAAAATTTAACTCTTCGGTTCAAGATAGACTATATGCTTGCCTTCGCAAAACTACTCTAGCGTCAAATACCTTGTAGACATCATTATTGTGATTCAGTCAAGTAATCCATTATCATATGGAGTAGTTTACCTGTATATTTCTCTATGAATGAACTTATGTACGTTTATTATGATATTAAAAATAGCACTGAAAATTTATTAGTACAAATATTTGGATCTTTCTAGCACTGGAAATTCAACATAAATAATTCATCATCCCAGGCCAACCAAAAACAAAGAGTAATCATGCTAGAAGATTTAGCATTCAAGATTCAAACTGTCAGTAAAACGAAAGCAATAATTCCTCTAATTCAATAGCAGCTAGAAAGTGTCTAGTTATAATAGCAACATGTGTTTGCCAAATCAGATTTAAATATCTCGATAACAATATAATTCAAAATGAGATTATGATTCTAACTAAAATATCTTGAAATACTGGCAAGTAGAACTTTCGCTGCACTTTAATAAAACATGGATTATTTTTTTATAAAAAGATCCAATGAGCTGAAATGGGATCACGATTTAGGTTTAGCAGGATGTAAAAAAGGCAAATTTGTCAATTTTCTGCATGAAAAGTAAATATCCATATAAAGTAAGATAGTATGACTATAGATTTAGATTTTCTAGATCACTAAGAGGCATAGTAGTCACTTTAACCTCGGAAGGGGGTGCCAAGCAGCTACCATCACTTCCTTTGCGAGTATAGAAAACCTCCAAGAAAAATGTAAAAGAATTAAAAAATTTACTTTCGATAAAGTAATGGAAGCTGAAGATTAAGTTAAACATAGATTTTGTACATCATTTAGCATTCTAAACAGCAAATTAGAAATACTTTAAAAAATTTTTAAATAAATTTATCTAAAATATTTTATTACTATAGCAAAATGGAAAAGTATGTGCCACTTCTGAGATAAACAACAGCTCAGATGATATGATTATTTCTGGGAGAATGCTTTTTACACTCAACTATTTTCATATTTTCCCATATGGGGAAAAATGCCGCATAATTTTTGGTTTTCATTTACATTGATTAAACGTATGCACTAACGAAATTGAAGTATTAATGACCAAGGGATACATATTAATACCAACAAAAAATATATTCAAATTTTGCTGATTTTGCAGATTTCAAAATCCTAGTAATATGGAAATTAGAAGGATTATAACGATGTAGATTATTTATGCAACTACTTTGAAAATGCATGAGCCATAAAATTTTAAATTTGGCAAATTGAATACTGGAAATAGCAAAAAATTATTGATAATTACCTTCTCGCCAATACCATAGAATTCCGGCATAAATCCTACTTCTTTCAGTGGAGGGAGAGCTTTGGCATCAGTAGCATCGTTCGAGATGATTTCTGCCAGTCGAATTTCATTTTTAGCAACTGCAATTTCAGTGTTACCAGGTGCCGAAAAAAACTGAGAATAATTTAAAATAGATCATTAAATTTTAAATTTGATTGTGTAAAAATTCTAGTTTAATTTTATTCAAGAATGGATATCTCAGCAATCTTTCCTGCAGTTGATTCGGTAGTCCTGGCACCACAGTTTTTATGTGCTCCACACATAATGCTTTCTGCAACTTAAGTGCCTGCACGGTGGTCGCAAGTCCTGTCGCTAACTTTCCCGCGAAAAAGAACTTGTCATCGTCTGGTGCGCGAATATAAAGATCAGTTACTACACCGCCTGCATCCTTTTCCGAAACCATATTGGCAAATTCAAGCCAGCCTATGATAGAATGTCGGATATGAACATCAATTGACCTTTATTCTCAAATATTGCTTCATCTGGGCTTCCATAGCTTTGACGCCTTTTCCAGCACTAACTGAAACGGCCGCATCAAATCCAGTTTTTCTTTCAAATCCTCCATTCATTCCAACGCATGATTGTATTCTATGATGCGTATTTTTCATAGCATGTAACAGTGCTCGAGATGCATGGCAAAGAATTAGATTCAATGTAAGAATATGTATTCTCATTGTATTGAACAAAACTATGATAGCCAAATTTAATTATGCATGTTCTGCTAAAATTTTTTGTCATTGTGCTGTTTCATATTTTGCTGTAGTTCTTGCTGATCTGAGACTAAGGCTGGCTAATCGCAACTATGATTACTTATTGTTGTGTGGTTCTGGAAATGAGTACTCTAATACCAGATACATTGACCATGTTATCAATGCATTCATATTTTTTCACATCTTCGAAAAATACAGTTTTGTCGATGATGATTGATATTTTACAAAATGATATTTCGATTTTAAAGCCTATTTACATAAATGAATACATTAAAGTTACTTTTCAAATTTTTTAAGATACAATCTTTATAATAAGTATTGGTTTTGTAAAAAAAACAAAGTACCTACTGTCAATTCTTCAACAATCTAATATTATCTATTAGTTTTTCCAAATTAAATACTCTAATATCTAAGATTTTAAGAAACACAATGAATCTAATATTAAAATAACTTTACCAATATCAGGAATTTGTTTGTATTATGAGTTAAGTCCTTTTCTACTTGTAGCTGTGGGTATTCCTCTTTGGAATATTCTTCAACATGTTTAGTCATATTCTTAAAAGTATCTTGTCATATTTTCAAAATGTCTAGTTACATAATATTTCTGAATTAAGTATGTTGTGTTGGAGAAGCGTAGTTATCTCTTATAACATAGGTTGAGATATTAATGCATAATTTGAACTGCCATTCTCTTGCATTTTTTGCCTGTCTTACCATACACCGCAACAACCAAATACGATTGATTATATGCTAAAACCTCCACAAAATATAATGAAATACTTCGGAACCAGATGGCTAGGCATTAACTAGGAGAAGCTATTTAATTACAAGAATCAAGATTAAATTAACATGAAAAATCTAATGAATACTGTACAAAAATAACCTCATACAACCAAGACGAAATTAATTTTTAGTCAAAATACATGTCATCCATCTTGGTAGCTTCTAGCTACTTATCCTATTATAGCTCTGAACTTGTACTTTCATTGCCTCCAAACTTTTTATGGAACAAAACTTTGACTAACATTCAGATTATGATGCATTTTAAAGCAAATCAGTATAAGCAACTGCCAGACTGCACTGAAAGTCATTTTTGTGAAATTCAAACAAGAGTACAAACTAACACCAAGTTCTAGTTGAGCCTGGATTAAAGTTTGCTTTGTAAATGATGAATTTCCACTGTGGGATTTGGGCGTTTAAGATTTGAATTTTTATTTATACATGCATATATATATAAAAATTTTTGCAGCATTTCTACTCGATTGGTGTTTAAAAGTTTTTTCAACAAGTAATTTACCATAGCCTGATTGAATGTGGGATTTGCAACAACTTTTGCATCAATATTAGTCTCTGACCCTTAACTAAATGCTTATTTACACTAAAACTCATTAATATATTTATAGCCAAATTCATAACTTTTCTTATTTAGGTAATGAAGTGCTTTCTAAAAATTCTGGTGCTATAATTTTTTGTGGAAACTTTTTTCGAGGAAATAAATTTTTCTTCTACTATTACATTAAAAACTTTGAAGATGAACTTAGAGACTTTTTGGTATTTTAATGCAAGAAAAAATTTGCTCAACTAAAGTTTACTGTCATGATATTTATCCTGTTGAAAACCAGAAATATGGGATCAATTGACTGGATTCTAAACTATGTGCTTATCACTAAAGTTATTGCATGCTTTGGCATTTAGTTTAATTAGCATTTTTCCAAATTAAACAGTTTATTAAAGCATCGCATATTTATGCAATAGTCAATTAAGTGCTAAAGTACTGTTTAAAAGTGTGCCAATTGCTTTTATACACTGTACGCATATTTACTCATAGTGATTTAGGGAACATAGTGTACACTCTGTCATTCTTGCAATAATTTGAATACACAGTAATAAAAACTTTTACAGTACAATAATTCACTCTCAACTAAACTATAATTGAGTACTTTGTTACATCTCCATCTACAATGCTGTACCGTTAATTTTCAAAGTAAAGTAGCATATAATAGAAACAAATTGAAAAAGTAATTAATTACATCATTTAAAACCCTTATCTTTGCCATTTTTACAATTAGACCTTTCAATATATCTAGCCAGAATAAAATTGATATTTTGACAAAAAATGTGGAAAAATTTGGCAGAAAAACTTTCGGAAGCTAACAAGTTGACTATAAAACTTTATCTTATTTCAAACAAACGCATAAGAGTACGATTGTATTATTTCTTATTTCTATGAATTGTTTTATAGTTCCCATCTAAACATTTTTAAATTTCATTAGTTGTTAACACTATGAGTCAGCTAGATGTTGGAGAGAAAATTCCATTAATTAATCTTTCATGCTGAACCAAAAAAGATAAGCCTCATAGAGTGGGATGATCATTTTAAGCTCACAACTGCTTTCTAGTTTAAAAAATTTGGCATCAATAAAGTTGCTATATTTTGTCTAATATTGTAAAGTAGATAGTGCTAAATTTAAAATGTAGACAATTTTTAGAGCTAAAATGCATTTATGTTTGCTCATAAAAATGTAAAATGTGCCAGTTTATATTTTACAAAATTTTATCAACTTCTTGAACATGATATTTTCTAAACACTGATATATTATAGATTTTGCATTTTGATTTTTTTTACTCTAAAATTTACAACCCGAGTTTGTAGCAAATTGCATCATATGGAATTGCAACATCTAAACATTAAAAAAAAATAGTGAGCATGATTTAACATTTTTATAATTATTTTCATTCTCAATCTTAAAATGAATTTTTCAAATCCCACACATCAACTAAATGTATGTTTATGCCATTTTCTACTGATGGCTTCACTGAAGTTTAGATAAATTTAATTATTATCAATTTCATATTTAAAATCACATTTTATTGAAATCTAACCTCAAAGTATTAGGTGGCGTACAGTTGCATTTAACCTGATAATATTACCACTGGCATTGCAAGTTGCATTGCAAGTACTATACTACTTATGGCCTGTAACTTGAGATGTTAGTTTCTTGTAAAAGTAAACTTCATGCTACTACCATTCAAAAATGGTAAGTTGTTATTTTAAATCATAACAGATGGAATCATTTTTATTGGAAGGAGTTATTTGCACTTGATATTTGCAAACATTTTAGCAGCATCAGGACTGGGATTGTTTAAATTTTGAATACACTATAACTCACAGTCCTGTAAAATGATACCTTTTAAAACCAGCTTGATTTCATAAAGCATATTTAATTGACTTAAATAATCAAAAATGGTATAAAACAATTTTTCTTTCATCTCTTTTCTCACATATATGCCTTAATGTACTATTGAATGCTTACACTTTTGATTTATTGATACTGTGAAAAAAAATTAACACATGATATAAAAATAAGATGCATATAAACTATGAATTTATTTTCGCAAAATAAGTGAGAGAAAGTACTGTAGTACTAGAATTGCAGAAAGGAAAGGAAAGAATGTTTGAGGTGAAACAAGTGGTTAAGGAAGAAAAAATAAGAATGCATTGATAACAAAAAGAATATGTGAGCGATGCTCCTAATGCCAGAGAGTACTATACTGTAGAAATATCATTTTATAAAAGTGGATGAACTTGATGGATTGAATGGAATGGAAGTCAAAACACTAATGAAGACATTGAAGTTAGAGTATGTTAAGGTAAAAGTTTGTTTCCACCAGATATTAAATCTTTGCTGAATTCTGCTGACGTTTACGTATCAGAATGTAAAATATTGTAGCGCAATGAACTGATAATGGAATGGCAAATGCTGTTACAGATTGATATAGTTTAGGTTGCATATAAATTTTCAGAAATATCAATTAGTGTTAAAGGAAGTGGGATATAAAGAAACAAACAATAATGGATCACAATCTTGAGCAGAAAAGAAAACATAAAGTGATGAAATTTTGATGCTTTGCATAGTGTTACAACATAGCACAGTTTATTCTTACTATGTGCATAATAATCAACTAGCCATGTATTGACGTTGCCTCGACTATTGTTGTGTTTCCGTTAGGAGTTAGCTCCCTTATGGTTTAGTTCTATCTTTGTAGTTGTAGCAAGTCTTTATTAAAGTACTTGTGGCATTCCAAGTAAAATTGTTGCACAAATACTTGTAGTAACGTTTTTTTGTTATGTTGATAAAGGTATCTCATATAAGTCAACACAATTAGTACGTGATAAATATATGCATTTCTGTCAAGGTTTTTTTGTTTTTTGTTGTGCTTTGTGTTTTTAGCAGTTTTCAAGGTAAGCTGCTATATGCACAATTTATTAGTGACTAGCAAACTGATGCCACGCAAGAAGAAACAAAAAGCATTTTGTAAGGATGTTATCATTTGTAGCAACAGATTATGCTTTACAAAATCACAGGATAAAATGCAAAGAGTAACAAAGAACACATAGATGTATATATAATACTTTATATTTCTAATATGGACTACATGAGCAAGCTACAAGTTGCATTAGACACAACTTCTGCCCAAATATCTAATTTAAGTTCCTAAGAGTAAAATCAATTTTAAGTGGAATTTAGCCCCAGCAAACTTGGAGAAATTATCCAATCTGACTTGAGTCACAGCATTGACATAATGATTATTCATATCACTTGCATATTGATTTGAATAACTCAGATAAAACTAAGTGTATCACTTCAGATGACATCATATAGCCTAAGTGCTTCTCATGTTGCATCAATCACATTTTACCAACCCTACTAAACTTTTTACTAACCTTGATAATACTAATCTAAAATATTCCAAAAAAGTTTTTTTCACAATATTATAAGTTTATCTAAAGTTAAAAAATCAGAATTATAATTTGGCAATATATTTAGTTATTATAGAAGTGTGCATCTAGACAGTTAACATCATGCCATTTTCTTCAAGTATGAAATACTTTACAGTGTCTATAACAAAACTTTCTATTATATAGTTTTTTACCTTGCATTTTTGATACTGGTACAAAAAGAATTCATGGTATTTTCCTTCAACAAGAAATAAGTTCTGTTGCAATGTGCTTTTTGTCTGCTGTTGTTATGACTTACATGGAAAAGGAAGAAGTTAAAGGAGCAAGAGAAAAGAAGTGTAATAGGTATATATAGTGTATTTTTCGTAATGAATAAAACACAAACATGAAACAGAAGAATTATTTATGAGTAGCTTAGACTCGATGACTACGTACATTCTCATTGGTTAGCTTGTGGAATATCATAAGTAGGAATAGAACACAAATTCCCATTAGTTGATTTGTAGAGCATCATAGAACAATACGGAACATAGAACAATATGGAACATAGAACATATTATAGAATATAAAACGTGCGGATCTAAAGAATGACTGCAGTCCTAACAGATGGTAATAATGTATGGAATGGGCCATATGAACCGCTCGGTAAAGCACATAGATTGCTAAGAAGAGAAATGATGCTCTGACTGAAGTGCTCGAGCAACATGGTAACTTGAATTTTAAAAATGGTTTTTCAAACAGAATTTTCCTCTGCAAACGTTTGGACGGAATATAATACCGGTAAATTAAGAATTTAGGCCCAACAGATTAAAATTGAATCATCGAATCAAATTGAGAAAACGAATTGAACCGACACATTGAATCAGCTTGAAAGAATGAATCATACCAAATATTCAAAATTGTAGTTATTTATTTTTCAAACCAGTCAATTTTAGCTTCATGGTTGTAAGATATAAATTTACTAAATTTTACATTGATTGAGTTAGAAGACTACTTAGTTTCGTTTTAGATGTAAGAAGTGCAAAGGACGCTGGAGGTAAGTATCGGATCTTTGTCGCTGTCTTTTTATGAAGCCAGTGATGAAGTTTATATCGTTTAACACCTGAGCATTTCGCTGCTGTAATAATTCATTAATGAGGCTTCTATTTGAAATGCGTTGAATTCATGGCATGTATACTAGTAGAAATTTACGTTTAACGCTTGTCTTTTATGCAGATCCAGCAATTACGTTGAAAT
The DNA here is from genome assembly GCA_032358265.1 of Vaucheria bursata. Taxonomy (NCBI): domain Eukaryota; class Xanthophyceae; order Vaucheriales; family Vaucheriaceae; genus Vaucheria; species Vaucheria bursata. The sequence continues at coordinate 5,840 of JAULBW010004374.1, read as the reverse complement.
GTTTCGTAATTAGAGAGCTTCTGTCCCTGTTAGCAGCTTGTGTATCCTCTTGATACGGTTTCGTAACTCTAAATTTCTTGGAAGCCAATCGACTTCGCTCTTCTAGCTATTGTCAAGGGTTTTTGAGGCTATAATCTCTTGTCATTGGCCATCTTTGTCATGAAAGTCTGCAAATAATATTCCACTTTTTATGCAATTTGCTCCTTACATTTTTTCTTTTTTTCGTTTGTTTTCTTGTTTTTTCTCTAAAGAAAAGTAATCCTGAAATTATAGTTATTTGAGTTGAGCTATTTTAACTACATAAATTTATTTAGCAGCTCTAAAAGCGTAAATTCCCTCCGCGGTGAAAATTTAACGGAAAAATAAAAGGTGTTCAATTATATTCGAAAGGTAAGAATACAGAGAATATATCTTTGAAGAATAATAGGAAGCACTGACTACTCTTATCAGTATCAACTACTTGAAATTCTGAACTACTTTTAATATTATATAAGCTAGATTTAGAAAGTTACTGGTGTAAATTAAATTACTAAAAATTACATCGATTTAAAAGAACACTACTGAATCAAGAATCTTCGAAATGTTTCATATATGTGTTGCAAAGCATTTTAGCATTAGAAGATTCATTATTTATCATCGAAACTTTTAGATCAATTTCGTGTTTCTTTCTTATGAATTGTATTGTCCAGCATCATTCGCACTGAACTTATTAAAAGTCTGAACTTCCACGTTGTCAAGAGTACTTTTAATTTAGTTGCCATGGACAAGAAATTCACAAAATTTCTCTTCTGAAATGCAGTGAGTTTTGATCTTCATTTTCTGAATATAATATTTAAAGTACTCATATCTCAAATCATATTTATTTCTTAGCTGGACATGATTGGTTGCAGCTATCGAGCATTCTTTTATAACATTGCAAAATTTAATGACATCTGAAGTAGAGAAGACAGCTACCCCTTTTGATAGTCCCTAAGAGAAACTTATTAATTATTCCCTTCGTTGGAGTTTAATTCGAATAGAGTCCTCTCACAGTTCTCTTTGAACCTTTTTCTTATGATTTATCTGACTTTCTGATTTGAAAATATAGCTTTTGTCGAAAACAGACATTATCTGACTTTTTTCTGGAGGTCAGTTCAGTTTAACTTCTGGTGACAGTAATCAAATCGAATTATATTTCCGTAGAGTCAGCTGAAAATTTTGAGGCAATTAAGATATATTTTTATATGGAATTATAGATGGGGAATGATTACATTATGAACAAATAATTAGCCTGCACGACCAAATGGAAAACGACAAGGGACAAACTCATGCATTAGCAAGAACTAATGCTGAACAAAATGCCTATCTTAGATGAAAGCTTAACAGTTCTTGTTTTGTTAATTATAATTTGTTTAGTAATTCTGCTATACATTAGAATAAAAATCTAAATGAGGAATTTATGCACATACTGAGAGTTAAATAAAATTCATGATTACAGCTCCGAAATCCCTTTAGAACGGAGAAACGAAATGCACCGATGTAAAAAGATGACAACTTTATTTAATGTGTTGGTATATGTGGAGACACAAATTTTGCCAGGGCATAGAGTTGAATAATATTTATTTACGTCTCAGTATCACTCATTTCGTATAAACGGACCTCCTCTGAGTCTTAAGACCAAATGCAAAGTACTTCCATCTTCTAAATCAAAATCTCCTAAAGTTTTATCGCTACCTTGAAGTTGCTTTCCTCCGAAAATAATGCGCTGCTGGTCAGGAGGAATTCCTTCTTTTTCTTGGATTTTGTGCTTCAAGGTTTCGATGCTGTCTCCAGGATCAACATCAACCGAAACAGTTTTTCCTGTGAGAGTTTTAACGAACAACTGCATACCTCCGCGCAAACGGAGCACACAATTTAGTGAGGAATTTTCATCGCACTGAACTAATAAAACCTTCTGGTGTCTAAAGCGTGGCGAAATCGCTCTAATTACAGGGAAAGCTGAAGCACTGCATGTGAAAAGCTTCAACAGAGAAAGGAATAGGGCCAAATATATTGCACGATTCATTGCTGTCAGTTTTGTGTGAACTTGTGACTTCCCTTAAGTTGAAATGTGATAAATAGACGTTTTTAGTTTTAAAGAAATAAAACCCGAACCAATTAAACCATTTTTCGTAGAATTAAATCCATGGATCTAAACAATTTCTACAGGCAGTTTTTGAAATTTTTTAAAATCTTTAGATTTTCACTGCTAATATATTTTGGTCTCTAACCCAAAGCACTTAAAAGGTGGGTACAATCCTGATTCTGATTGCATCTGCTTCTCATTTGCTGTCTAATTATATAGTAACAATTTCTCCGTTGTGTAAGCATTTACAGGTTCAGACTAAACCATGATCAAAAATTCTATCCTCATTTCGCTTGTAATGGGTTTCCTGACCCTTGCTAGAGTTTCGGCTTCGGATAAGGTATAGATTTTAAACAATATCTGTAACTTATGACGTTCTTCTGCGCTGAAACCATATCGCGAATTATTTTCGACGATTAAATATAGACAGAGTAGTAGAATATGATACTAATGAAGTAATGTAATGTTCTCTTGATAAATTAGTAACTAATCATTATATTGAACATCAGTAGCTGCTTTTTAATAATAAAAGTGTTGGCAGAGCGATTTTTAGGATTTTTTTCATGTTCATATACATGCAGTATCATTACGCCTTTTTAATTCCATTATCTTTTGTGCAAAAATGTCGAATTTTTTCTTACTCTGAGTTCTGTTTTACTGTTTAATTTATGACATTTTTCATCCGGTAAGATTACCCATATGACCTACTTTGATATGGAAGTTGATGGCCAACCTGCGGGACGAATAACTATGGGATTGTTCGGTGAAGCTGTGCCCAAAACTGTTGAAAATTTCAGAGCTCTCTGCACTGGTGAGAAAGGAGTAGGATCTGTCTACAAGAAGCCCTTACACTATAAGGTACTAATGACTGATACAGTCAAACTAAGGCACCGACTGAAGTTTTATTAAAAGAACTTATTAATTTGGAACTTATCGATGCAATCCATTTTGACTCTCTCGGTTAGTAAAAAAATGGATGGAGCCTTTGTTTGTTTTGGATTCATTTCGAAGAGTTTGTACTTATCAATGCAAATATTCTATTCGCTAATTATTCTTTTTTATTTATGTCTTATCTACAGGGCTCTTCATTCCATCGAGTCATCCCTCAGGTACTTTTTAGTTATTTGCTGTTTCAGTACTTTTTGTATGAAATTGTATGTTGGTCTTTTAGTTCATGCTTCAAGGAGGCGATTTTACTCATGGTACAGGAACTGGAGGCGAGTCTATTTATGGTGGAAAGGTGGATAATTGATTATTATTTGTATTCATGTCCAATTTTGAAATGTTAAACTAAAAAGAATGGATGAACGCTGATTTTCATTTTGTTGCTCTGCTTATTATATGCTAATCGTAATTGATAAAATGTAGATATCGAATTGTAGTTAAAGCTTACATTTCTTCTAATTTGATTTAATGCTTAATTATTGTCCAGTTTGATGATGAAGCCTTTCCGTCTGATCTTAAACATAAAGTTCCTGGCATGCTGAGCATGGCTAATGCAGGTTTGAATTATATGTATTTCTTGAATACTTACCAGATTTGATAGTTATGATACATTTTTTTCTGCTTCTATATGACCTCCTTCGTGGTGACAGGACCAAATACCAATGGTAAGCCAAATTAGGTAATTTTCACTGCTTTATGTGATTTGTAAAATGTTAGTTTTGTAAATGTTTTGGATAGGTTCCCAGTTTTTCATCACTACCGTAGCGACCCCATGGCTAGATGGTAAACATGTCGTATTTGGCAAGGTAATAAATAATTTTATGGCTGAAATTCTGGAGTAATGTATTACCGTTTTTATTCACCGAAATTCAGCAAAAAGCATCCTTTACACATAATTCTATTCAATTTAAACATTGCATTTTCATACAAAAATGGTTTAAACATACTGAATTTTTTTCCAAAATGAATATAAATGCATGTAACATTTCATTAGAATAGTTTTCTATGCATATCAAATTCATTGTCTCATTTTTTTACTTTTAAATGATTTTATCATATTGTGATGATTTTTTACGAATCGTATGGAATATGAAAAGATTTTACATGAGGTTTTCTAAACAAGATGGATGAAATTAAGTTATCATCATGCTTTTCATTGTTGAGTTTAGTGTTGTAATAAGTTAAATATTAATTTCATAATGATGTTTTTTATTATGCTATAGTAACTATATTTGAATGTTGCTGTTTGGGAATTTTGTCAGGTGGTTGATGGCATGGATGTCGTGAAAGCCATTGAGGCAAAGGGTTCGCAAAGTGGCAAGACAAAAGTTCCTATAAGAATAATGGATAGCGGAGAGCTTCCTCTACATTCCTAGTAGAAGTATAGCATTAAGCCATTCTGTCATATATCGCAACTTCTGTATTGAATCTAAATTGTTATATTCAGCAATTTTTTGTCACTGTTTTTGATTGCATTATATATAAAATGAAATTACTATGTTATATCAGAGAAGCTAGAGCTACACTTGGTACAATATAGCTTATTTGCTATATCCGAACTGTGCCATTAGCATGGATATTAAAGTTAATGACCTAACTTATGATGCACTATATGTAAAATTTCAACTTTAAAGTAATTTTACCAGTTTAAGTTCCAGAATTTGACATGTTGAAATATATATCATTTTGAAAAATTAATATCATTCGATCATGTTCCTGCTACATAAATTGTTTCTGGGTGTAGTAGTTACTGCAATGGCATTTTACTACTTTCGAAGTATCCAATGAAACAACGCATTCTTTTATGATTACAATACCTGCAGTCATACAAAATGGAAGATATGTGAAAATAAAAGAACATTCAAGGCTAAGAGAATTATAGCTCAAGAACAGAAATCTCCCGTTAAATGCTTTGGGCCTGTAAATACACCATATTAATCAGTTTTCATACTGATTTTGCGCACCTTAATTGAATACAATACTTTGTCCTAGGGAAAAATCAATTTATATAGATTTTACTCAAGTTATCTGAAATATATCCATCTAGATGTTATATTCATTTGAGCTATGCGCGTTAGATAAGAAATTCGTGTAAAAAAATCGATATATTAATAAGAACATTAGCAGTAATAAGGCTTTTAAGGGCACTCATGTGTGCACAACTAAATAGGTATAAAAATGTGAACGAGGTAGGAAAATGGATACTAAAAAATTAATGCACTTGAGCTAAAAAAAGTCAGATTGATGAAGTAAAATATAAGCATTTTATATTATATAGCAGAACAGCAACAGCATAACTATTTTACAAAAAAACTGAATAGAACTTCAAATTCAAAATCAACAAGGATCTAAATGCTGCATTCATTGTTTATAACAATCTTTACTGATGAGTGTTGATAAAGATACATACGCAATGGCCACAGAGATCATAAAAAAATCTTCTAAATGTAAACTGCACCTGCTCTGCTACAAATCCACTCTAATCTTGCATCGAAAATTTCATATACTACTAGAGTAGTCAGCACTTCAAGGCATTCATACATGTGTTCATAGACCAATCCCTAGGTTTTCATTTTATTATAGAATATGTTTAGAGCTTACTTTTTAAATGATAAAATAAGCAATGCACCATAGCAACTTGATATTGCTAAAGGTGGACACTTTAGCTTAGATGGCAATATGCAGTTGACTATTACACATGATGCATAGCTTAGTTCTGTTATGAATGTACCAGACAAGAAGAACACAAAGGCTATACAAGCATGGTAACATTATACAATCATAATTTGTG
>JAULBW010004363.1:0-20689 GCA_032358265.1 Vaucheria bursata | reverse complement strand
GAGCTGTTCAACCTCATCGACGATCCGTCGGAGAAGATCGACCAGATGGAGAGTGCGCCAGAGCAGGCGGCCGGACTACGGTTTGAAATGGAGCGGCTCCAGAAGGACGATCTGACCGAAGTTCCTGCCGATCTTGTCGGAATCCCGAACTAGAAGTCGCCAGACCTGTCGCCGAATCCCTGCGTGCGGCGCGACCGAGTCGACAGCGAAATAGCCAGTGACCACCCCTTCAAAGAGCCCGAGACACAGACCCCGGCGATGGTCCGTTTTGGTGCTAGCGATATCTCTCACGGGATGGTGGGTTGCCGCCTGGGACAACGATGTCGATCGCAAAACCCATGTCTGGCTCGCCGAAGCGTCAAAGCGGGATCTGGTCATCGCGTAAGATTCCGTTTGCATGATTCCAGGGTTCGAGTACGAGAAGGTCGGCAAGCAACTTCTCGGACGCCGCCAGATCTGCGCTGTCATCTGCAATGTGCAGGACGCACAACATTTGATCGCGATGCCACCCTGCCCAGTGCGGCTGATCGTCCAGCACATGTCCGGTACGCCGACAGGCGTCGTGGAATTGCTTCGCGTGAATTTTGGGGCCTGCCGTCGAATGACCGAGCCCCGCATTACAGCTGGTCGGACATGAAGTCCGTGCTCAAACCGTGGTTGGCGCTGAGGGCGTCGGGACGTTCCATCCGGACCGCGCAGCTCTTCCGGCGCCGAGGACCTTTGCGACGGAGGATCAGGCTTTCCTCGACATACAGGCGGTACACGAGCTTGTGGTTCACCAGCGAGCCTTCCCGGCGCAGCAGCACGCAGAGCCGACGGTAACCGTACCTGATCCGGCTCCCAGCCAGATCTCGAAGTCGAATCCGTAACGCCGCCCGTTGGTCTCGCCTGCTCTGGTAGCGAGCGGTCGTCCGGGCCACTCACAACACACAACACGCTCGACGCTCTCTGACCGCATAACTGGCTCGCAGCCGCCGCACCAGAACACGCTGACGAACGGGCTTCAGACGTGTTTTGACAGCACATCCTGCAGCATCCGCTTGTCCAGGCTGATGTCGGCCACCAGCTGCTTCAGCTTCTTGTTCGCCTCTTCGATCTGTCGGAGCCGGCCCAGCTCCGCGACACCCAGGCCGGCGAACTTCTTCTTCCAGCGGTAGAACGTCTGCTCGCTGACCCCGAGTTTGCGGGTCAGCTCGGTGACCGGTGTGCCGGCTTCCTGCTGCCGCAGGCGTAAGCGATCTGCTCCTCAGTGAAGTGCTTCTTCCCCAAGAAATCCTGCTCCTTCCAGAGTGCCAGATTTGAAAAAATCCAACATCCCCGATGGATCAGGAAACGGGGTGAAGGTCAATCGAGCGGCTGGAGTGGTGAGGCGGCCGTGGGCCATAGAGGTCCACTCGCTCGCCGTTGCCGGGTGGCCAATGGACGCGGGTTGTTCACTTGCTGGCTAGTCAGGCGACGCTGCAAGTACCCCAGACGGACTGTCCGGCGACGGAGCCGCGCCCGGCGCGCGCAAATGAACGATTGCGCCGGCGACTTCCGTGACAACGGCTTGATGGATGACACCGTCAGCTAGTGCAACCTGAATCGTTTCTCCGATCGTCGGACGCAATGCGGTTCCAGGGATGGCAAAATGTCCCCGCCAGATCAGGCCGTCACCCGAGCCGCGTGTGCCGCGCTGCCCGTGCACCTCTGCCGCTTCGATTAATACGCTGTTGTCGATGCGCAATATTGCGGCTCGAAACATTACGGCCCCCCTCAGCGCAGTGAGTCGAGTTCAGCCAGCGTACCAGCCTGAATGCGGTGGCCCAAGCGATTCACCTGACGACGAATGAACACCCTTAATGGGAGGCCCGGGGGCTCAGAATTAACTGCCGGTTGCGGCCATTCGCTGGGCCACCAGTTGAAGCGGTCCTGGATCGTAATAGGCGTGGATTGAACTGATCTTGCCGTCGATCACGCGGAAAATATTGCAGCCGCCAAGTCGAAAAACGATCTTCGTCGGGTCGTTCTCCGGGCAGCTCGTCATTTCGAAACGCGTGACATGCTCGTCGTCTGAACGGATGCCTAGCGAGTCGTAATCCACATGTAGGTTGGTAACGGCCGCGATCGTCTGCTCGACCTGTCGTAAGAACTCAACGACCGGAATGCCTTCGTCGGGAAGCGTCGGCCCGAAATATCGAGCGGAAGCATGCATCGTCGCGACAACAGCCAAAGCATCGTGCTTGTTCCACCCGTCGAAGTACCGGCTAATGGCAGGCTCTGTCGTCACCGCGGACGGCGAGGCAGTTTGCCCTGCGTTGGACGCTGGTTTCTCGCCAGCCTTCGCTCGGGCTTCCGGTGTCACCGGCATCGCATGGTCTTCCGGCAGGACGCGGCTGCCGAATCGGTTCGCGTACACTTTAGTGAACTCCGCTCCAAAAAATACGATCTGCGCCGAGTAATACACCCAGACCAGAAGAACAATCAGCGATCCTGCGGCGCCGTATGATGAGGCCATCGAGCTGTGTCCGAGATAGGCTCCGATCGCGAATTTGCCGGCAGTGAAGAGCGCAGCCGTCATGGCGGCGCCGAGCCACACGTCGCGCCACGCCATCTTCACATCCGGCACGAACTTAAACGTCATGGCGAAGAGTACGGCGATGACGCCAAATGAGACCGACGCGTTGATCGCTTGTGCCAGGACGTGAAATTGCTCAGGCAGCCGGTCCAAAAAGCCCCCCAAGAAGGCGAGACTCGCGCTGATCATGAGCGAAACCAGCAGCAGGAACGCGATGCCCATGACCATCGCGAACGAGAGGAATCGGTCACGCAGAAAACCCCACATTCCGCGGCCAGGCTTCGGCTCCACCTCCCAGATGGTGTTGAGGCTGTCTTGCAGTTGTCCAAAGACGCCTGACGCTCCGAAAAGCAGCGTTGCCAAGCTCAAGACGGTCGCGATCGTGCCGCCTGTTTTGTTTTCCTCAGAGCTCTTGATGATCGATTGAATCGCTTCGCTGCCCTGTTCTCCGATCATCGACTGTGTCTGCCGCTCGATCTCGCCTTGCGCGGCGTCATCCCCGAAGAACGCCGCGGCAACTCGAAGAGACAGCACGATCAGGGGCGCGATCGATAACGCGGTGTAGAAGGCGAGGGCAGCTCCGAGCCGCGGGGCTTTATTCTCCGTCCATTCGGAATAGGTTTCACGGAAAAGAGGCCACCATTCTTTCGGCCGATAAAGGATCATCAACGTTCAACCCGTAGTGGCGACACGCGGGCACAAGGAGTGCAAACATCCGTCAGCCTACTTCAGAGAAGCTGATCGGCTAGCCCTCTAGTCACGGTGTCCTCGACGCACGTCAACCCCTTCGGAGGACCTCCGAGAGCCGCTAGCCTTTCCTCCGCCGCTTCACGAAGAAAGCGCAGAGGGCTGGGACGGCCGCAAACAGCACGTAGCATGAGGCCGGCTTGCGATCGACTCGCTCGACAGCGAAGAGCGCTGGGCCGTCGCCTCTCCAGTTTCTCGATTCGGTTGGTAACTATGAGCTGGTCCATCTGGGCTCTGCTGTCAGCGTTTTTCGCCGGCCTGACGGCCGTACTCGCCAAGGTTGGCGTAACGAACGTCGACACCACTCTGGCGACGGCGATTCGAACCGGCATCGTGCTGATTGTGACATGGACGGTCGCAGCGGCGCTGAGCCGGCAGACTCTAGGCGAGCTCACCCCAAAGAATTGGCTTTTCCTCACCTTGTCCGGTGCAGGAACAGCCATCTCATGGCTCTGCTATTTTCGAGCGCTCAAGCTCGGCAAGGCTGCCGAAGTTGCACCTGTGGACAAACTGAGCGTGGTGGTTGCGATGGCGTTCGGAGCCCTTTTCCTGGGCGAGACGTTGACCTGGAGACACTGGACCGGCGGAGCATTGATCATCGGGGGTGCCATCCTGCTGATTGATGCCTGACGAATCGTGCTGCGTCGCGTGTTCGTCGTCGTTGCGGACGTAACAAAGAGGATCGCCATGGGGATGAAACAGTCGCCGGAGTCAGGCCGCTTCGAATGCGTCGAGATCTACGTACCAAAGAAGCTTGAGAATCTGTCCACTCTGTTCACATTTCTACGGGACAAGCTGACCAGGCGATCAGCAGGAACTGCTCAAGAACTCCCGATCGACGGCTTCTCGATGTACGGAGTCGACGGGGCCTTTTACGGCAAAGAGATTTACCAAGAGCGAACGATCGTCATTCGAATTCTGTTCAAACGGTCGGAGGACGATGACGACGCCGCTGTGCAGGCGAAGGTGAGCGCTCTTGGCAGCGAACTCGCATCAGGCGTGGCAATGACGGAGGAAGAATTCTGGATCTGCCACTATCCGCAGGGTGCGGTCATTTTCCGGGCACACTCCGGTTCGAAGTAGCGCGGCATCTTCCAGCAGGTAGTTCCAATGCCTCATGCGGTTCTAGCAGAGATACCACCAGTCGGCTCGTGGCTGAAGGCGCCCCGACGATCAGCCAGTGACGTCTAAGCGCGATGAGCCATCGGTGCGTCCGCTACGAATCGGTTTCATCTGCGAAGCTCGACCAGGCTCGTTCACCCTTCGGCGTCGCGGCCTTGACCTCGCCGCTGCGTTCCTTGGCCAGGGCGCGTTCGATTTTCTTCACGGCCTTCGCGTCACGCTCGTGACCAGTGATCTCCTTCGAATCTTGACCCACCGTATCTTCAACCTGCGCTGTCGGGTCGTCGACATATTCCCATTCTTCGCCTTCAGGCCAGGGTCCTTGGCCTTCATTCCAGGGGCCTCTCGCGTCTTCTCCCTGCGACATGTTGAAGTAGGTGTGGGTGAATCGCAGATCGCCTTGAAGGATCGCCGGCGGAAAGTTCGGCTGGATCGAATCCAGTGCAGCCGTGAACTGTTGGAAATGGGCGATCTCTCGTGTCATCAAGAAGCGAAGCGTGTCTTGAACGAGGGGATCGTCTGTGAACTGCAGCAGGTTCTCGTAGACAAGCTTGGCCCGGGATTCCGCCCCGACGTTAGAACGCAGATCCACTGTCAAGTCCCCGTTCGCGTTTACGAAGGCGGACGTCCAAGGAATGCCGCGTGAATCGGTCAGCATAGGACCGCCGCTTGACTCCAGGAGGAAGTGGGGGTTTGTCATGCATTGTTCAATCACGTCGGTCTTTTTCGCGGCGCGCGAACCCATCTGAGCGACGAGGTTGCCTTCGGCAGCTTCCTTGAGCTTGCCGTTCACTCCCTCCAAGAGCATCGTGATCGTTGCCCCAACAATCTCCAGATGGCTGAACTCTTCAGTTGCGACGTCCATCAGTAGGTCGTACTTGTCCGGGTATGCGCGGCGGCATCCGAACGCTTGAACGAAGTACTGCATGGCGGCCTTGAGTTCCCCGTTGCCACCGCCGAACTGCTGAAGGAGGAGATTCGCGAAGACCGGGTCCGGCTTAGACACGCGGGCGTCGAACTGAAGATCTTTGATGTGCTGGAACATGCGGAACTCGATAGGTGCGGCGTATCAGATATTCCCCGATGCTAGCCCGACGTGTCGGCGCGGCCAGAGGTTCAGTCCAAACATCTCCGGACGTTGCTGAGGGGCTTGTTGTGGCAGCAGTTGCTCGTAGGGTGAATGAGCGACTCGATCAGGGGGCGACATGGCTTCGAAGCAGACCGGGACGATCCTTGCGACGATCGTAGATTCCAAGGGGCGTGCCCTGTGCAGGAACGGAATCGTTCAGACCCATATCCCGGTGCGGCCGAACGATCCCGAATGGAGCGGCAGCTTTACGCTGGATCGGAACGTACTCACGAGGCCGGCTTCCGGAGATGAAATCTGGCTGCGAGTGCCATCAGGCGAGGAGCTGCCTGCAACGGTTGCTGGAGCCATATTCGAACAAGTCTTCTTCACCACGCGCTGTCGTCGCGCAGGTGGCTGACGCAAGAGCCGGGGCTCCTCCCACGGTTTTCCGCCGGTATGGGCCCTTAGATAGAGATGCACATGTCGCTGTTGCGACGTAGGTAAGCACAATCGCGCTCGAATACCGACACATTCGAGTCGCACATGAGCCGCGTTCGTGGGCGAAGGAACAGCCGGCTCTCAGGCGCGCGGTGAGTCATACCTCACGCCAAAATCGAATTCTGAAGAAAGGTTCACATTAGCGGTGAGGGATTTGTACTATCGGAAGAGCCTCTGACGTGGCCGGGACGTAGTGACGCCGCAACGGAGGGTGAAGCAACGAGGTGTAAGCAGGCGACTGCCCCGACTTCACAGAAGGTCGCAACAATGGCGCACACGTCCGGCAGGACAGGAAAAAGAGCTAATCCATGCACCGCCGATCCTGGTTTAACCGTTTCGCGAAATGGACAGCCCGCGCCGCTGGTCATCCCTACACGTTTGCTGTTGCCGTCGGCGTAATCATCGTGTGGGCGCTCACTGGGCCGCTCTTCAGCTTCAATGACACCTGGCAACTTGTGATTAACACGGGAACGACGATCGTCACGTTCCTGATGGTCTTCTTGATCCAGAACTCGCAGAATCGGGACGGGGCTGCTGTTCAAATCAAACTCGACGAGCTCATCAGGGCGGCCGTAGGCGCTCATAACGCCCTACTCGATCTCGAAGAACTCGAGGAAAAGGACTTGGAGGCGATGCGAAAAAAGTACATCGGGGTGGCAGCCGAAGCCCGCAAACGACTTCGTGAAGGGCTGGCCGATGTCGATTGTCCGGAATGCGATGAATCGAAAGAGGCAAGCGTGAGCGGAAAACGATGATGCGTGGTGGTCGACATCCACCAGACGCGAGCCGGCCGGATTCGGTTTGGACGCCGGGGATCAGAGTCGATCACCGACTGAGCGATACGTGTCTGAGACGGTCTCTACGGCGTGGAACGTCTAGCGCGAAGAGTCCTTTGGGTGCCAAGCCTTGCACAGCTATTCAGGCATCCGCTGCACGTCACTCGCAACTTGTCCTGGCCAGCCTGCCAGATTGAAGTGACTTCAGCGTGACTAACCGCGTCTCTCACGTGCACGATCTCGAAAAGGACAGCTTAATCCGAGACGTCGCCTTCCCGACGAAGTCCTTCCTTGATTTGCTTGATGTCCTGCTTCACCTCTTGGAGATCATATCGGAGCTCCTTCACCTCTTCCTGCAAGGTGAAGTTGGCTTGTACCCCGGCCTTCATCTCCGAGACGTCGCCTTTCACGTCCCGGACCAGGTCTCTGACTTCCGTCAGAAGGGACTCTCGCTCTCGGTTCATCGCTTCGGACTGTTCAAGGTGCTCGGACATGGTTTTGAGTTCGCGCATGAGCGAGGTAATCGCACGTACGTCCACCGGCTTCACCAGATGGCGGTCAAATCCGGCGGCCTGAATTTTGGTCTCCTCGGAAACAGCAGTCACCGCAATTAAGGGGATGCGGCTCAATTCGGAATGACGCCGAAACTCCGCAATTCATACCCGCTCATGCCCGGCATTCCGATGTCGAACAGAATAAAGTCCGGTCGGAACTCTTCGGCAGTGGGGATGGCCTGCAGCGGGTCGTAGATCGCTCGCGTGACGTACCCCAGCCGCTGAAGAAGCAGAGCGAGCGTCTTTGCCGCGTCTGAATTGTCGTCGACCACCAAAATCCGGGTCGGCTGGCCCGCGCTATCTGACATGGTTCATCAAGGACAACATGGCCCCTCCTTTGAGGGAAGTATACCCTCTGGCAGATGCGAAACGGCATCGACCGTCCAAATTCCGCAAATGTCGCTCCGGATCGTTGGTCCACGCGGAAGTCCGCAACCAGCCGAGGCACGTAACGGGGTTTCGCCCATTTGGCGGCACTCCGTCCCTTAAAAAGTGGCGGCCGCTTGACCGATCACTCGGTCGCTTTATCCTTGCTCGAAATCCTTGGCTGAAGATGGCTTTCTCAAGGTAGGGGCAGAGTAGCCTGCAGCGATGTCACCGAAGAATTTGACGGCCTCCTTCGCTGTCGAAGTCCTAAGCGGCGACGGAACAACGCTTTGTGGTGCGGTCATCGTGACGGCCTTAAGGCCGATGCGAGGAAGCCAGGACGGTCTCATCTGGCGCGGATCGTTCCCTGTGGCGGCCTGCGAGCGACGGCCGTATCAGGGTGAATCGCTGATCGTGCTTTTGACGGACGGGAGGCAAGTTCCTGCCGTCCTAGTCGACGTCAACGGCACAACCGCTTCCTTCCGTGCCCGCGGCACCGCGCCGTGGGAGTGACTCGTCGGGACGACGGAGAAACACGCTGCCACCTGATCGCTCACGATCTGGTGCTCCGGGGCTTCGCCAAGAGACTTCGAAGGTCAGAGGCACTGACCGGCTTCACAAGATGGTCGTCGAAGCCTGCTTCCGCGGAGCGGCGGCGATCTTCCTCCTGGCCCCATCCGGTAAGCGCGACGAGCACGATGTCCCGGCCCCAGGCTTCGAGTCTGATCCGCCGGCAGGCCTCGTAGCCGTTCATTCTGGGAAGTCCGATGTCGAGGAGGATGATGTCTGGGTGGTGCTTCTCGGCCGCGTCGATGGCCGATTCGCCATCAAATTCAACGCATACGGTGTGCCCCATTAACTCCAGCATCTTCGACAAACTGCGAGCCGCGTCCTGATTGTCGTCGACCACCAGTAATCTGCAGGGTGCCTGGTTTGAGTTCGTCGTGTTCGCCTCATACCCGCCGAGTGTCGGCCCTAAAGACGAGGCGATTGGCAGGAGCACACGGAACCGGCATCCAAGTCCCTGGCCTTCACTCGTCGCCTCGATGCGCCCTCCATGCAATTCCACGAGCCTTCGGACAAGCGCAAGCCCGATCCCTAGGCCGCTTTTGCTTCGGGCCATGTTGGGATTGATCTGTGCGAACATCTCAAACACCCGCGGCAGATCAGCAGCGGCGATACCGGTGCCGTTGTCAGAAACCTCAACAACAACATCGAGTCCTTGGACGGCCGCCGAGAGTTCGATCCTTCCTCCGGCATCGGTGTATTTCGCGCTGTTGTTGAGCAGGTTCGAGATGACCTGGCACAGCCGGACAGGATCTGCGTTGAGATAGATAGGCGTCGCCGGCAGACGGACCGAGAGCGAGTGGCCCGACTCTTCGATCAACAGCCGGCTGGTGTCGACCGCGTTTCGAACCACGGACGCGAGTTCGACTCGTTCTTTCCGCAACTCCAGACGATTCGATGTCACACGGCTGATGTCGAGCAAGTCATCAATGAGACGGACCATGTGGCTGAGCTGCCGGTCCATCATCGCACGGGTTGCAACCGCTTCGGGCTCTTTGTCGTCGATGAGCTCTAGAATCTGCAGGCCGTTACGGATCGGCGCCAGCGGATTCCGGAGTTCGTGAGCAAGCGTCGCCAAGAACTCGTCCTTCCGCCGATCAGACTCCTTCAGCGCCTGAAACAGCTGAGTGTTCTGAATGGCGATTGCCGCACGGTAGGCAAGATCTTTCGCCAGCCGGAGCTCGGCTTCCCCGTAGTGCCGGCCCGATTCGGCCGTGGCGAAGGTCAAAAGGCCGTAGACGCGACCACCGATGATGAGCGGCACGCACATGTAGGATTTAAGACCCAGCTGGCGGATCATTCCCAAGTGCCGTTCGTCACGAGCGCCCTGTGCCAGCATCTCGTCCGTAATGTCGCCGATAAGCAGCGATTCGGCGGTTCGCAGGACATGTCCCGCCCCTGAGTCTCTCTCAAGATCAGTGGGATAATCCGCTTCGATCTTCCGGACCAGGTCGAGCTTCTCGGCTTCGGCGTGGGCAACGGCGAGCCGTCGGAGAGTCTTGCCGTCGACGACGTCCGCTGCGGACCAGTCGGCAAAGTAAGGCACCGCCAGATTCGCGACTCGCTGCAGCGTCGACTCGTGATTGACGACGGTCGCAAGCTCGGCGCTGGCTTCAGCGAGGTAGCGGGACGTTTCTTCGGCACGCTTCTGCTGATCGATATTGGTGGCGGTCCCGTACCAGCGAACGACTTGGCCTTCGGCACTTAGGGCGGGCACCGTGCGCATCAGGTGCCAGGCATAACCGCCGCTCGCGTTTTTCAGCCGCAGTTCGAACTCGAACGGCTCGGAAGTGTCGAGCGAGATCTTCCAGCGCCGTCGTGCCTCGGGCGCGTCCTCCGGATGCAGAATCCGCGACCACCCGTCGTTGCTGATGTCGGCCGGCAGTCCTGTGTACTCCGTCCAGCGCCGATTCAGGTAATTGACGACGCCGCGCTCGTCTGCGGTCCACACGATTTGCGGCATGGCGTCGGCCAATTGCCGGAACTGATCTTCGCTTTTCTCAAGCTTGTCTTGGGAATGCTTTCGTTCCGAAATGTCTTCGGCCAGGATGAGAAGGCCTCCGATGCTTCCGTCCGGCTCGCGCCAGGGAATCACTTCCCATCTCTGCCACACCACCGTGCCGTCGGCACGCGTGAACCGGTCTTCCTCAGAGCGTTCGCGAGCGCCGCTTAAGCATCGCCTGTGGACTTGCCGCCAGGCTTCGGGAATCTCCGGAAAAATCTCGTAGTGGCTTTTCCCGACAATGCTGCTGTCGAGGCCGTAATCCTCAAGCCATCGGTGGCTTGCGAGCAGATAGCGCATGTCGCGGTCGAGCATTGCCACCGCGGCGGGGGAGTTCTCGACAAAAAGCCGCAGCCGCTCTTCTGCCGACGCGTGAGGGGCGCCGTTCAGGGTGGGAGAGCTGTCGTGCATGCTGGTGAACCATGGGTGCCGGAGCGTCTGAAGCCCGCACGCCAACCCAGTCGCGCAGGCCGGCGGCAGAGAGCTCTCCTTCAGAACGCGATCACGGCTCATCATGGCCGTGCAATCGACAGCGTACACCAGCCAAATGCTTTTTGCTTGATTTCAGAAACGCGAAAGATGGTGGGCGTCCGTTTATCCGGCATCAGGCATGCGGACGAGGCGTCCGTATGCCGACGACCTGCACCACGGAGGCGACGCCGGTGTGGCGGGTTCCTTCGCGGAAGTCGCGCACAACTTCCTGCGAGTGGACGAACTCCAGCCCAGCTAGCTCTTTTGGGAGATCCGAAAGCGACGGCAACATGTCCGGATCTTGGGGGCCGCCGGTGCCGCGACCAAGTTGATGAGGAGTGTAAGCCTCGAGCACAAAAAAAACCGCCCGGAATCAGACTTTGAACGGCTGCCGCATAGAGGGGAGTACGGATCCGGTTTCGGAAGATGATAGAAGATCGACACGACGTCGGCCCAAGCGCCCGCATGGATTGGATACGCCGCCAGATCTGCAGCTGTTGTCTGGATCGTTGAACCGCGATCCGCAGCCAGGCGACGCGCCTTCGCGAGGCCGACTTCGGACTGGTCGACGGCGGTCGCGTGGTGCCCGAGGCCGGCAAGATAAGTCGCATTGCGTCCCTCGCTTCGCCGCCATCGTCCGTAAGAACTCGTTTGGCTCGGTGCCATAGGCGAATACCGGCTTCCTGCTGTCGCAGGGCGTAAGCGATCTGCTCCTCAGTGAAGTGCTTCGTCCCGATGACATCCTGCTCCTTCCAGAGTGTCAGATTTGGAAAAATCTAACATACCGGATGGATCAGGAAACGGGGTGAAGGTCAAGGGTAATGACCATTGCGTGGTCTCCTTTCAGAAGACCACGGCAGGTAACTCGCTCGCCAATCCGCTATGTCAGCTCGGCGTCATGAAACTACCTCTAGCAGCCAGTATGCAGGGTTCCACTGGATTGACATGGGGCTGGAGTCACCGGGGATAGCGGATCGCGGCGAGTGGAGATGGCAGGTAGACTGCACGCACCATGCCTTGATCGCTTCGCCGACGTGACTGTGAAGTTATGGAAGAACTCTTCACGTTGTTCGTGATTGTCTGGTGGATGGCGCTCACGCCGGTCGCAGCATTTTATCTCATGCGCTACGTTCTCATTGACGATCCTCAGCCGCCCGCGAGCGGTCTAGCCGCCAAAGAATTGGCCGAACTTAAGGCCGATTCGCGTTGGCAGGAGGGCTTGGAGTACCGCCGGCAGCGGCAGGATTGCTGGCAGAATGCTCCCGCGATTGTACACGTCGGCTTGCACGTTCTGATGATGAGCCTCCGACTGCTGTGGCTTGCTGTGAAGATTGTGTTCCTGCTGTGCGTCATTACGTACTGGATCGCGAAGGCTGCCGGTAAATGGTGGAGAACGTTGCCGGTAGCCGTTGCGATCAGACGTTTCGCTAACACGAAACTGAGGTGGCTCTGGGACTGACGATGCCTGCGATCCGTTAGATGGGAATCCTGCATGACTGTCGATGAGTCGCTATGCCGACATGAACTAGGCATCTTCAATGCCCACGATCTACCTGAATTTGCGATCCTCGCACTTGAGGCGGATTACGATTCGCCGTCGCTACGTGAACTCGCCGGCTCAGACAGCGTCTACTCACATGACTTGTCGCAGCTCTTCAACAGGTCGCTCTCAGAACTGAAACTCACACGTCCCTCCCGTATTCAGGCCGCAATGCAACTAGCCCGCGACGTAGCCGCAAGAGTGGTAGACGGTGACATCGGGCCATACGAGGGGGCGCGAGCGATCTGGGGTGACCTGTATGCGAGGGCTCCCGAAGCGCGCGAGCTTAGGACTTTCGTCGGGTTGGCCAGTGAATACGAGGACGACGAGAAGAACCGCGACAAGTACCTCGACAATATCATTAGCGCCTGCCGAGAGTTTCTCCAAAAACAGGAATGACCGCCCCTTCGCCACGTCCGAAGCGAAAGCCCAGAATGTTGTCCGACTACCAGCGACGTGAATTGTGCTGCTTGGCCGCCGATGCATTCGTCCGCATTCGATCCCTCGGTTGGGCAGGTCGATCCGCTCATTGCGCCGCCCTTGCCGACGCTTTTAATATTGCCCCAAGAGATGTCTGGTGCGACGGGTTCGATATGGAAGTGTTCCGCGACGCATTCTTGGTCCCGTATCAAGCGAAGCATCCGTCCGAGTCCCACCATCGGGTGAGCAGAGTTAACGAGATCATGGCGATGGGGAACAGCACAGCCCGCTGAATAAAGAGAGTCGAGCCGGTCCGTAGCCAACGAAAACTAACGCCGCTAAGAGGGGTTTCGACGCTCAACCGGGAGGGCTAAAACCAGGGAGCATCAGGCAACATCGTACTCCGATGGCCCAAAACGTCCGGACCGTGTGTCACGATTATGACGAAGCGCCGCGCCCGTGTTCCATGACCTGGAGGTAGCGCTGGTGCAGGGACCCGCGATGCGTCGCCAGGCCTCTGTCTCGCGTCCTCTTCAACCACCACAGCCACTCGACCTGCCCACTCCTGCGAGTGATGGATTCAGACGAGCGAGTCGCAGATGCAGTTCGAACGGATGCAGCCGATGAGACGCGTTGCAGAGTTCCTATAGCTGGACGTCGGTACGGAGCTTTCCGTCCTGGAACCGGTCGGCTGCCTCTTCAAAATCGGGTATGCAATCGTCGGCCACCCGATCCAGGGGGCGTGATACTCTGCAAGCACCTAGAAGCAGTTTCAAAACGCTGAATTGACGTAGTCGATTGGCAAGCGAGTTGCGTGCCGTGGTCTTTTGAAAGGAGACCACGCAATGGTCATCACCCTGGAGTTGTGGCCCACACGAGGCCGCAACCGCACCGCGGCCAGGACGGTTCTCGCATCCGAACTCACTGATGGGGAATGGAATCTGATCAAAGACCTGTTTGTCGAACGTCCGTCCGGCGGGCGGCCCAGAGTAGCGCCACGTCCCTGCTGGAAGGCATTATGTGGGTGTTGAGGTCGGGTGCTCGCTGGAAGGATTTACCAACCCACTTCCCGTCGTACCCGACCTGCTGGCGACGACTGAACGAGTGGATGGACGCAGGCCTCTTTGAAGAAGCCTGGAGACGTGTCCTCCACAAGCTCGATGCCAAAGGCCGGATCGACTGGCGGGTGGCGATGGCCGACGCCACGTTTGCCTCGGCAAAAAAGGGGGCGCCGACGTCGGTCCCACCAAACGAGGCAAAGGCAGCAAGCTGATGCTCTTGGTCGATGGGAAGCGCCTTCCCGACGATTCCTGGCCTTCGCTCAACTCGCCTGTCTCCACAAGGGTCCTCAAGCGTTTAAGGCCCTTTGGAAACTGCTTCCAGTTCCTTGACCGGAGCCGGTGTTACGGGTTAACCCTACCTGCAGGACCGACGGTTTCTCGATCGTTGTTGCATCGGCCGTGGTCCAGAATGAGGGCGTTTCGACGCCCACTTCGTTGTTTGCGCAGAGGAAAAGTATGAATCGTCGCCGCATGCTGCTGACTGCTGTTGCTTGTCTCGCCGTCGGGATGGTGTCGCCTCTTTCGGCTGCCAAGCCGGTCCAGGTACAGACTCTGGAGATCACTTTGCCCTCCATCGGATTGGACGGTGAAGTGGATCTGGACGCCGAGCCAAACCCTGGCACCGCAATCGCGAAGGTCTACGTCAGCCGCAAGGGCGTGACTTCACTCACCCTCGACGGCACCGCAACGGTCGCGAACCTTTCGGGGAAGAAGTTCAAGACGAAGAACTACGCTGACCTCGGATTTGGGGAGCTTCCGGACGGAACCGTCATCACGCACTTCCGGTACACTGTGGCTAAGAACGGCAAGGCCACTGTTGAGCTGGATGCAATCGTCGAGTCGATCCTGCCGTAGTCCGAGGTGATGTCTGTTCGGGCATGTCGCTTCGAAGTGACATGCCTTTTTTATGCGCCCAGATGAACGGGCCCTCACGGAACATGAGCAGGCGGGCGGGCCAGCCTACCGCTCGAACGTCCCGTGAGGGCAACGCAGGTTTCGGCGCCTCCATCGCCCGCAGCTGATGCTCTTGCGGCTTCCTGTCGTCTTTGTCGCCTTCAGCCTTTTGACGCGACGTGAGTGTGCCGTCAGACGTCGCACCCCCGCGAGCGAATGCTGCAAGAACTCGCGATCCGCTTTCCAAATGACCTTCACCCCGTTTCCTGATCCACGCAGGGTGTTAGATTTTTGACCATCTGACACCGAGGAAGGAGCAGGATTTCATGGGGAAGAAGCACTTCACTGAGGAGCAGATCGCTTACGCCCTGCGGCAGCAGGAAGCCGAGACTCCCGTGGTCGAGTTGACCAGGAAGCTCGGGGTCTGCGAGCAGACGTTCTACCGCTGGAAGAGGAAGTTCGCGGGTCTCGGTGTCGCGGAGCTGCGCCGGCTCCGACAACTCGAAGAGGAGAACAAGAAGCTGAAGCAGCTGGTCGCCGACCTGAGTCTCGACAAGCGGATGCTCCAGGATGTCCTGTCAAAAAACGTCTGAAGCCCGTTCGTCAGCGTGTTCTGGTCCAGCGACTTCGGACAAGCTATGCGGTCAGCGAGCGTCGAGCGTGTTCCGTGCTGAGGGTGGCCCGGACGACGGCTCGGTACCAGAGCAGGCGAGACCAACGGGCGGCCTTAAGGATTCGACTTCGCGATCTGGCAGGCAGCCGGATCAGGTACGGGTATCGGCGACTGTGCGTCCTCCTTCGGCGCGAAGGCTGGCTGGTGAATCACAAGCTGGTGTACCGGCTGTATGTCGAGGAGGGCCTGATCCTGCGTCGCAAAGGTCCTCGGCGCCGGAAGAGCTGCGCGGTCCGGATGGAGCGTCTCGCTGCCCTCAGTGCCAACGACAGTTGGAGCATGGACTTCATGTCCGATCAGTTGTTCCAGGGACGTCGATTCCGGGTGCTGACGTGAGTGGATAACTCAGTCGTGAGAGCCTGGCTCTACGAGCTGCAGAGCGGTTCCGCGGTGAGGACGTCGTGAAGGTCCTGGAGGAGGTCTCCGCGAGTCGTGGATTGCCCAAAACAATCCGGGTCGACAATGGCCCCGAGTTCATCTCGAAGTCATTGGACTGGTAGGCCTACTTCAACAAGGTGAAGCTGGACTTCAGTCGTCCCGGAAAGCCCACAGACAATGCGTTCATTGAGTCGTTTAATGGAAAGTTCCGGATGGAGTGCCTGAACCAGCACTGGTTCCTGTCGTTGCCTGAAGCCCAGGCCGAGATCGATTCGTGGCGAGAAGACTACAACGGTTGCCGTCCTCACAGTGCCCTGGGAGGACGGACGCCGAACGCCTGTCTCTGACATCCCACATGGATCCGAGTTGGGGGCAAGGTCAGACCGAGCAACGGGTCAATCGAATCTCGAAAACTGCGATCATGGCGGTTACAACCATGAAACCGCAGTCAGTGGCGAAGTAGGTGGCGAGAGCGGAAGGGCTGATCTTTCAGCATAAAGAGGCCAAGCGTGTATCGGATCCGGCTGACACCTGCCGAATCGCAAATTGAAAAGGTCTTGGCCGCTCTCACGCCCCAGGCAGCGGCGTTGCTGACACTTGAGGCTCGGCAGGCTCTCCAGTTACTTCGTTGCCCTACTCACGACGATCGTCCGGACAGCGAAGTGGGCGTTGATCAGGACGCCAAGTTCGAGGTGGTCGTCACCGGCTGCTGCCAGGAAGCGGAAGAGACCGCGACTGGGCGATTGAAGCCGCTCATGCTGGAGTGATTGTGAATCGTGCCGGACGTGAACCCGCAGAAGATCTGAAGAGAACGATTTCCACCGCGTTCGAGGAGGTCGGGCTCAAGGTGTACACGGCGTCGATGACTCTGAGCACCGAGCGTGGCTACTGCTTGATTAACGTCGACGGTGCGGATCCCAACTGGCCGCACTCCATGCCGTATCTCGCAGTCATGGCGTTCATCGGCATGGATGGTGGCTGGTCAGAGGCGGTCGAGTTCCGGTGCTCGGCCGCCGAGGACGAGTACGGACTCCATGGGGCGTTTCTGATGGACCGCCGCCGCGTCCCGCTTCACGATCTGATCGAGGAGCTCCGGGACACTCTGCACGAGCGTGAGGTGGTTCTGGCCGGGCTCAAGGCCGGCATCAAGCCGCCGTTCAAATTCGCGAATGCGACTTGGGCGACGGCAAGCCCAGGATGATTCGTAGTTAGACCCCGGTCGTCGTGGCCGAAGTTCTTCGTTGTTGCGAAGTATTGCCCGTCAGTTCAGATCGGAATCTGACGCGACATGGTGTCTCTTCGATGCTGCATTGCGAGGTTCTCCGACGAATGCCTTAAGATCACCGCAATAGGTCCAGGTTTCTTGTACCCCCGGCTACTCCACCTCTTGGGCAGCGCGTTCGGCAACCGGGCAATTCTCGCCCTCTTCGCAGATGACAATGGGAAAGCGTTGTCTCCATGTGGGCGAGTACTGTTGGAGGTATCTCCCCGACAGACGGTACCGGCGCAGCAACGAGTCGCAGTAGGGGGACGCTCTGCTTGCACCAGAAGGCAGGTCTCCTGGCCTCTTTAGACAATGACAGCGATCGGCAAATGATCTGGCCGATCTGTCGTGCATTTGGTCGACGCCACGTGCACTTGAAAGCTCTCGCCACACGCCACACATCGAAGTCGAACGAGCCCCGTGAATGCGTCCTCGGTGGCCGTTTCCACGCATGCATCGAACGTCAAATGCTGGCACCCCGGGTGTTGCGCTGGAAAGATGTGGAAGTACCTCATAGTCATAACATCATGCTCGCCAGCAATTTCGGAGGCGTACACCGGTAACCACATCTGGTGGCCACCGGCCTGACTTCGGGCAGGGAGTAACTGATTCGGCCTGTTCCCGCGGATGAACTACCCTTCACCGGCATCACGGGTCCTAAAGTGAACTTCGTCGTCCTTCACCGACATCACGACCGCCGTCAACCGCTGGCCCTCGGCGACGTGGAGGATGAGCGTTTCGCCGGGTTGCGGTGGTCGCTGGCAGTGCTCGCTCAAGAAGGTTCCATGCCAGACGTTCAGTTCCTGGGCGGCTCGCTGCGATCGCCGAATCGTGACCTTCGTGGAGGTGCAGAGCGTGACGCCGCCTTCCGTTTGAATCTCTGCCGTCATCTGCCTCGTGCTCTGCATGGCGGACTCCGGGGCAATGAGATCGACGCTTCCTTTTAACTGCTAGAAGTAACGCGAGAATGCAGGCCGTCAATTGCTCTTGGCCACTGGCTTCTGGGCTCGAGCTTCGACCAGGCAAGGTCGCCGTCCCCGCGCGAACGACAGCGGGCATGCGAATGCTCCCAACTGCTCGTTGTGGGGCCAACATCGGGACCCCCTTTTTTGCTGAGGCAAACGTGGCGTCGGCCATCGCCACCCGCCAATCGATCCGTCCCTTGGCGTCGAGTCTGTGGAGCACCCGTTGCCAGCCTCTTCGAAGATCCCGAGGTCCATCCATTCGCCCAGCCGTCGCCAGCATGTGCAATCCGAGGGAAATTGTGTGGTAAATCTTTCCAGCGTGCTCCCGAGCGAAGCACCCACAGCACA
Organism: Vaucheria bursata; assembly: GCA_032358265.1. Classification (NCBI taxonomy): domain Eukaryota; class Xanthophyceae; order Vaucheriales; family Vaucheriaceae; genus Vaucheria; species Vaucheria bursata. Next base: position 2,417 of record JAULBW010004363.1, on the reverse strand, counting down.
CCCTCTAGACAGGGACGTGGTGCGACTCTGGGCCGTCCCCCGGTGGGACGTTCGACAAACAGGTCTTCGATCAGATTCCATTGCCCGTCAGCGAGTTCGGAAGCGAGAACCGTCCTGCCCCGGTACGGTTGTGGCCTTTGGTGGGCCACAGCTCCAGGGTAATGACCATTGCGTGGTCTCCTTTCGGATGACCACAGCACGCAACTCGCTTGCCAATCGATCAAGTCAATTCAGCGTTTTGACCACTCTGTCTTCCAACGGGTGGTCCTGCAGGATGATGGCAGCTTGCAACGGAAATGAGTTGACGGCTCCTCTCGCGAGGTATTCAGGGCTTCAGAACGACCTTAATACAGCCGTCCTTTTTGTCACGGAAGGTCTTGTAGGCCGCGGGTGCTTCCGCCAATGGCACGCGATGTGTGATGACGAACGACGGATCGATCTCGCCGTCTTCGATCTTCTTGAGAAGCGGCTTCATGTACCGCTGCATATGCGTCTGACCCATCTTGAAGGTAAGCCCTTTGTTCATGGCGGCCCCGAAGGGGAGCTTGTCAGGGAATCCGACGTAAGCGCCGGGGACGGAGATCGATCCTCCCTTCCGGCAACACATGATGGCCTCGCGCAGCACATGCGCGCGATCGGTCGCGAGCATGACGGCCGACTTGGCCTTATCCATGACAGCGTCGAATGTGCCGGTCGCGTGCGCTTCACAGCCGACGGCATCGATGCATCGGTCCGGACCACGCCCCTTCGTCATCTCCATCAGGCGGTCATACACGCCGACTTCATCGAAGTTGAGCGTCTCCGCCCGTCCCTTTGTCGCCGCCAGGTGCAACCGTTCCGGAACACGGTCAATTGCAATCACTCGTTCGGCGCCGAACATCCACGCGCTCTGAATCGCAAACTGCGCGACCGGACCGCATCCCCAAACCGCAACTGTGTCGCCCGGTTCGATGTCGCAGTTCTCGGCCGCCATGTATCCCGTAGGAAAGATGTCGGACAGAAACAGGACCATTTCGTCGGGCAGACTCGATTCGATCTTGAGCGGGCCGACGTCCGCGAACGGAACGCGAAGGTACTCGGCCTGCCCTCCAGGAAAGCCGCCGAGCATGTGAGAAAAACCGAAGAGTCCGGAAGGCGAATGCCCCATCGCCTTGCGTGCGATCTCGGCATTCGGATTTGAGTTGTCACAGAGAGAAAAAAGCGTTTTGTCGCAGAAGAAGCAACTCCCGCAGGCGATTGTGAACGGGACCACGACGCGGTCGCCGACCTTCAGGTTGTGAACTCCACTGCCGAGTTCGACAATCTCGCCCATCGGTTCGTGGCCAAGAATATCCCCCGCCTCCATCGTCGGCATGAAGCCATCAAAGAGGTGCAGATCGGATCCACAGATGCCACTGGCCGTGATCCGTAGGATGGCGTCCCGGGGATGCTGGATCTTCGGATCTGGCACGCTGTCGATGCGGACGTCCCCTGTGCCATGCCAACAAAGCGCTTTCATCGGAACTCCTTCGTCCGGGAGCAAGCTGGAGGGCGTTCAAGTTCGCACCCATCAGAAGTGATGGAGACTCTTGCGAGGAGCGGTTGAGCGAATTCGACGCCGATGAAGTGCAGATTGCTTGATGCTATCCGGCGTCGCCCAGTCGCCTAGCCGTTCGTTGAAAGTCCATCCGTGCGACGACAAGCAACGACGACCGAACCTCGATACGGTGGGTTCCCGAATCAGCACCCACGCCCAGGTTGGGCGCACACCTGGGCCGACAGGTCGGTCAATGCACTGACCTTAGTCGGCTTGACGAGGTGATGGTCGAAACCCGCGGCATGTGTCTTTTCCGGGTCGCCGTATGCGGAAAGCGCGATCAGCGGAATTCCGCTGAGTGTGCGATGTGACTTGAAAACCCTCGCGACGTCGTAGCCGTTGAGGCCAGGCAGCCAGAACCTTCTGCGCGGCATCAAGCGTAGACACTCCGGTGAGCTTCGCCTTGCCGAGCCGCCTCTTGCAGATGAAACGCGGCATACATGGCTGCGATCTTTGTCAAACTGGCCGCGAATCCCGTCAGGTCCTTTTTCGATCCGCACGCTCGCCCTGTTGAAACGTCGCAGATCGCGAGCCCCATCGACGCAAAACCCGTGTGGGGGCTTAGTATCGCCTCGTCCTTCGGATCGAAGGGGCCCGATGTCAGGCTGACCTTGCTTGTTCAGACAAACGGATTGGAGGCCATCATTGGGGGTGCCGCCTATGGGTCGTGAACGGAAGACGAGCCGAAGAACACTGCACCAGGGTGAGGCAACGACGGTCACGGCGAGCGAGGAAAATTCTTCGTCCGCCGTGATTCGATGCATCATTACGGCTTCTTGTTGGCCGCGATGTCCCATTCGGTTTCAACCGGCTCGGTGGCGGCGCCCGTGTCGTCCTGGCC
>JAULBW010004352.1:0-20741 GCA_032358265.1 Vaucheria bursata | reverse complement strand
GCGGCCAGAAGAGCCGAAGAAGCCGACTTCACTCTGATCGCTGAAGGCTGAAGCAGAAATGACGAAGCAGTTCAAAGTGAAGTTGTACATCAAGGACCTGACGCATGGTCTTCCAGCAAGCATCGAGACCATTGTTCTCGCTGACGAATGGTGGGTAGCGAAACAGATTGCGGAGAACATGCATCCTGGATATAGGGCCCAGGATGCGGAAGAGATCAAATCTCCCGAACCACCGGACGATGGATCGTTCACGCGAGGCGGGAGGGGGTATGTCACCACCTCACCATCCGAGAACCTCGGCTGCAGCGGCATCATCAAGGGTGGCATCACGCTGGTGGGGCTGCTGATCGTCTTGGCGATCGTCAGCCAGTGCTCCGACAAGGGCGGCAACCCCAGCTCCTCTCCCGCTACCAGCGACATCCCGGAAGCCAACGTTGAAGGGGAGGCCGCACAAGGGTCGGCTCGCCCCGTCAGCCTGGTGGGAATGGATACCAGCCCGCGCCAGGACACCAGCGCCGAACAGGTTCAGTCCACTGCCGACACCCCCAGTCAGGCGGTGGCTGCGGAGGCCGCAGCAGGCATTGCCGGCGCCCGCGCACGCATCGTGGATTCGCGCGATCGCATCGTCCTGCAGTCCGGCCCGAAGATGAGCGCGAAGAACGTGGCCAAGATCGACACCGGGTCGGTTGTCCAGGTGATGTCCGACGAAGGGAAGTGGGTACAGGTGCGTACCGAAGATGGCCTGGTCGGGTATGTGCGCAGGACGCAGCTGGAGCCGGTGCAGTAGATCAGGGATGGCAAGACGTGCTGCAGGATCTCCGTACCCGGCGGATCGAATGGTGTGCTGTGGCCTAATACCCACATGGACATCTTTCACATCACCGACGGCGCGCAGCTCGACAAGAGCATCCACAATTACGACGCGGTAGTTTTCGTCTTCGACCGGGCGCGGGTCGAGCGAGGAGACATCGGCGATACGCTGGGTCAGCTCAACACCCTAAGCGACAACCCGGAGAACGTGCGCCGCTTCGCCGGCCGCGTCTTCTTCATGTTCGACGGCTACAACGACGATCCCCGCCAGATCTACCAGATCCCGGAAGCTCGGTCGTTCTTCTCCAAGATCACCAGCTTGCTGCCCTTGTGGGCCCACTACCTGCACCGCGATCCGGAAACGGTGGGCATTGCCTACCTGCTGCTCTGCCAGTCGGAACCCTTCTACGAGAACAGCAAGCGCGTCAGCGTCTCGATCGACACCCCAGAGGCCAACGACCTGACCCGCCGGCTTGTCTCCGCGGCTACCGGCCTGCATGCCCTGCACGGCCTGACCGAGGAAGAGTCCCGCTCGATCATCGAAGACTTCATCAAGACCCTGCCTTTCTGAGCAGGGTCGCATCCCCAGCAGATCGCCCATCTTTCAGTCGGATATGGACATGACCACCACCCAGGCAACCCGCCACTCCGCCAGCGGCCTCTCTTCCCAGCGCTGCCCGGCTACCCGCCAGCTCATGCCGAACCGGGTGCGGAACTTCGACCGCTTCCACATCAGCTACAACAATCGCTCTGCCGACTACGGCTGCCCCACCACCGCGCTGGTACTGGAAGGGCGCGTCTTCCTGGTACTCAATGGGGACCACGTGGAGGCGATGGTCGATGCAGCCGTGCAGGGTGGTCTGCAGGGCTGCATGGACCTCTTCATCGAGCGCATCGACCAGGCGAATCCGCTCAGCGAACACATGATGGCGTTCGGACTCGCTGCTGACCCGTTCGGTCTTCAGGCGACCGCTACCGGCTTACTGGGGCAGGTGACCTTCGACCGCATTGCTATTGCGATCCGCCGCCCATTGGCTTGACCTGGCTCTCACTGAACTGGGTTGGGAAGGGACTGCGGCATGCATATTCAATCGTCGTTAGACCGCACCTGCCGCCATCCACGGTCCTGGTTACGCGCATGGTGAACGGATACCGCGTAGCGTTAGGTCCGTGAACGCTGCAGAAGTTTCTTCCGACATGGAACGTGTCTGTCCCACATCCGTAGTTCCCACCTTCGCCGAAGGAAAAGGATTGCTTCCTTGTCCCTGACACTGAAGGCATCCCGATGCAGCCTGTTTCATACTGTGAATAGCCACAACGGCCGCCCGACGATGTGGAGATATGTCTGAATGAGTACGTGTACGGGGTCTTCTGACCGCCGGGCTGGTTGAGCGTGCAGATGCCTTGAGCAACCACATGTGCGTCGTGGCACCCATTTAACGGCTGCGGTTTCGTATGCCCATCCGCCGTATCGCCGGTCCAGAAAATATACTTTTCAGTGGCAAGGGTCTCTATCTGGTCGGTAGATGCCGACGTGTTTGACCTGGTAGCGCATGCAGCATTGAGGATAGAGAACAGCGCGATCAGTGCGAGTGCAGCGAAACGGGCATAGCTTCTCATCGTGAACTCCAACTGTGTGAAGGACACTCGGGGGAACGAACCCGTTCATTGTTGGCGGCCATAGAAGTTGACGCAGCTGATACGAGCGTAAGGCCGATTCTTCAAGGGATTACCGCCGGTCGGAGGCATGTCCGCACACGACATTCCCGGTCGTTAGGATTCTCCAATACGAGGCATGTCGTTAGGTGCGGCGGAGCGCCGTCAAAGCTGGCAACAAGTTCTTGGCTCCCCCTACTGCGTACTTCCGAAGAAGTGAGGATGGACCCATCTCCTTCAACGGGCCGCACCATGAAGATGCCGAACGTCCCCGCCGAACAGCTTGCCGAGCTAATCCAGTCCATCCCCAGCCAATTCGTCTACACCCCTCACCGCGATGGCGGCTGGTACGTCAGCAACGTGCAGTACGCCAGTGGCGCCGTGGGCTGCGTTTCCCGGAACTACCCGGACCGGAAGTGGCGTGTGGTGTGCGATCCGCGCGGCGATGCGGCCCCCACCTACAAGAACCGCGACGAGGCGGCGGCCGCCGAATACGTGATTGCGGGTCTCGATCGACTGGGCAAGCCCGTCGCGGAGCTGCGGGCATGAGCGCTCCCACCAGCCTCCTGACACGCGCCGCGGCAACGTGGGGCGTCGAGTCCCCTGAGTACCTGGCGCTGAGCGCGGTGGTCGATGCGGCCGCGCTGGGAGCACGCACCCTGGAAGCCACGCTGGATGCCGCAGGCTACCAGGCTGGCTCCTGCACGGATGAGTGGACGCCGAGCATTCGCGCCGCCGTCGCCGCCTTACCGGTGATCCATGTTGCCTTGGCCCAAGCTGACGCACCGGTGCAAGCTACCCGGACGCCGGCACTGAGCATCTTCCAGCCTCCCAGTACTGGCATGGTCATCGACATGGCCAATGAGGCGTTCTCCGACCAGCCGAGACGCTCTCGCGGCAGGGTCGATAACGACCTGTTTTACCTGCGAGTGGCGAATGCTCTGTACGCGTCACAGGCCGACGGACGCAAAGCCGCACTGGAAGTGATCAACCAGGTGAAGCGCGATGCGCAGCTGGTGCCTGTCCTGCTCTCCTACATCAACGATGGACTGTCCATTACCGACAAGTCCAGACTTGTCACGGAGCTGGATGCACGCGGACTCACCGATCACGACGAGAAGCGCCGCGCCGCGCTGTCGGGGATTGAGGCGTAATCCGAGCAACAATCCGGATCCCCCATGTAGAGCCGAGCGTAAAGCCGATGATGGATTCATCACCATCATCGGATAGCCCATGAGCAAGTCGAGCCCGAAGCGCAAGCGCTCCACAGCGAAGAATCGAAACTCTTCCAAGCTCCACATCCGTCGAAGCCAGGCAGGTCAGCGGAAGGCTAAACCGCGCCCCGTGTTCGAGTGGTTCGAGCGCCGGGGCACCATGGTTTATAGCGAGGACCGAGGCCCCGGCACGGCGCGTTTGATCCGCGAATGCTCTAGCGTAACCGAGGCGGAGAGCGAGGTTCGCAGGAACAACGACGCTTACAACGTCGAGCTCGAACGCCTGATCAAGACCAAGTGGGCGAAGAAGGCCGCAGCTGTGCCGGAAGGTGATCTCGATTGCGCCTGCTGCGAGATGCTGGATGTCCAGCGCCACGCTGACATCCACCATCATGCCAAGCACGAAGCCTACCGGCGCGAACTGGATCGAAGGATGTACGAGGACAGCCATGTCGGGTGCTATCGGTGATGCCGTCCTCTCGTCCCAATGCCGATGTCCTGGGCCAGCTGAAGGACATGCGCGTCACCCTGCGTATGCGGAGCGAATGGGAGCGCGTGTCGGTTCTTGACCGTGCGATCAAGGAAATCGAACGCCTGCGCGAGCTGGAGGTCATCCAGCCGGACGCCTACGAGGTCACCCGGGTGATCAATGAGGATGCCGATGAGCTTTGCTTGTCGGTCGACCCGGACGGCTTCTGCATCTCGCTCAACACCGGCGATCGGCATACCTCGGCCTTCATGCTCTGCACCGGCGCTCAGGCGGAGACGTCCGTCTACACGAAGAACGCTCTCGCACGGCTGATGGTGGCCATGGAGCAGGACGCACGAAGTGAGGCAGCAGCCAAGTCGCAGGAGGTGATTCATGGCTGAGAAGACCAACATCAGTTGGGCAACGAGCACATTCAATCCATGGATTGGGTGCGCCAAAGTGTCGCCTGGGTGCGTTTCTTGTTACGCCAGCGTTTCCACTGTGGTGAAGCGAGGTGGAGTGGAGTGGGGTCCCGGCAAACCTCGCCGCCGAACGTCCGAGAAGAACTGGCGCCTGCCAGTCACCCTCAATGCCAAGCCATTTGCCGAGTGCAGCAATTGCGGATGGAGCGGCGATCGCGCTGAGGCGAACAACACGGATACCTGCCCGAGATGCCAGGCCGCCGCGCTGATCGGTGCGCGGCGTCGCGTGTTCTGTGCATCGCTGGCTGACGTGTTCGACAACGAAGTGGAGAGCGAATGGCGTGCTGACCTATTCAAGCTGATCCACCAGACGCCGAACCTGGACTGGCTACTGCTGACCAAGCGCATCGGCATCGCCCGCCGGATGCTCAACGAAGCCGCGGCGGCCGCACTGGGAGATGTCTCGGGTGAGTCCACATGGGACAAATCCCCGTGGCCCAACGTGTGGCTCGGCGCAACGGTGGCCACGCAGCTCGAAGTCGAGCGAGACATCCCCAAGCTCTTGAACGTACCGGCGGCGATCCGATTCCTGTCCATGGAACCGCTGCTCGAAGCGGTGGATCTCACGCGCGTGCAGCACCTGAAGAGTCTGGACTGGGTGATTGCGGGTGGGGAGAGTGGTCCCGACGCTCGCCCCATGCATCCGGCCTGGCCGCGGGCGCTGCGTGATCAGTGCGCCGCAGCGGGCATCCCCTTCCTGTTCAAGCAACACGGGGAGTGGGCCAGCCCCAAAGACTCCGGCGTCAACAACGTACAGGTCTCCACCAAGCGCTGGCTCTACGAGTCGGTCCGCATGACGCCAGAGGGCACGGTCTACAACCCTGGCTCGAAGGATCTGCACGGCGGCGATGGCTGGCTCGCCCCTGGGATGGAATCGCTGCTCAAGGTGGGTAAGGAAAAGGGCGGGCGGGTGCTCGACGGCATCGTCCACAACGGCTTCCCGGTCCGTATCGCGCCGCCAAGGATCTGAGCCTGGTGAACGTAGCCGGCGCTCAGCGGTCTTGGCCGGTCAAGCATTGGAAACCCCCTCATTTCCAAAGTGTCGCCATGGAGTGCGGATCGGACGCTTTGGAAACCCCCGGGTTTCCAATGCACCCTCTGGGCAGACCAACCCCATGCAGGAACCCCGCGCCCCCGTGTCGGGTCGGCGCTTCGCCTGAAACTGGACTCAATCCAACGCGTCCGAGGCGATCGCCATGTACCAGACCCTGACCAGCCCGCCCAAGCCCAACAACGCACGCACGGCGATGGCCATCCTGCAGAAGGGCGAGCCGCACGGAGAGCCTGGCCACCTCAACATCTACCTTCGCGATCACATGTCATCGGTCACGGGCTACGGGATCCATGACCGTGTGATCGTCACCCTCCCGGACGCAGAGGGCCTGTACATGCGCGTGGACCACAAGTGGGGGCTGGGCATGCCCACGACCGAGCAGATGCTCAAGGTGGCGCGCGAGGATCAGGATGTGCGCGGACGCTGGGTACTGGACCGACTGGACCCCTACGACGACGGCCGGGCAACCGACGTCTACTTCAAGCGGGCAGGGCAGTAAGCCCATGTTCGTCGACCAGCTGACGAAGGACCTGGCCGCGTCCCTGAGAGCCATCATGACCATGGACGTGCGTGGCCACCGGCTGCAGGACCGCCTGCAGTTCACGACCCCCGGCCGGGACCTGCTGTATCCGGCCCGGGATGTGCTGACCAGGTTCGATACCCGCGTGGCGGCGCCGGCGCCGGCCCGGGCGGTGGAGATTCCCCGCTGGAAGGACAAGCACGCCGAGTACGAAGGCATCTGGTCGGACATCAGCTGCGCCGAGGATGAGATCCAGGCGCTGCGCGAGGCGCTGGACGCCACGCAGGCACAGGCGCACGCGCCGGCGGCGATGACCCCCCACTACCAGGTCTGGCAGTCCACCGACTCCTGCGCTGAGTTCTGGTGCTGGGATGACGTGGATCGAGCGGAGTACGACGCCGCCATGCCCGACAAGCGCCGCGTGCTGTACGCATTGGACGCGCCGCCAGCCTAACGGCCTGCAGCAACCACCCCCGCCGCCGATATACCCCCTATCACCCGCATCACCCTCTCAGGAGCGCTGACCGTCATGGAGCAGACCATCACCCAACCCGCCGCCCCGGCCGCCGCCGCCGACGATCTGGCCGCCCGCTGCGTCGACGTCCTGCACTGGCGAGCCTCAGGGAGCCTGCCGTTCGGTACGTCGCTGCGCCGCTTCTCCGAGCTGCCTCGTTTCGACTTCCACGGCGATGACCGTCTGCGCGAGGCCGAAAGCGCCACGATGATCGAGGCGACCAAGCTGGTGGCCAGCGGCCAAACGCATACGCTGGATCCGCGCCAGGGTTCGCCGGAGGACTGGTGCGATGCGGTGATCGATGCGCTGGCTCTGACCTTCATAGACCCCAAGACCAACGACCCCCGCGAGATCCTGGACCAGGTGATCGCATGGCACGTGGCCGTGGCGCTGGACCCGAAGGTGTCCGAAGGGGCGCAGCAGCTGGTGGATCGAGGCCGGAACGAAGCGCTGGCCGCCCTGGACGTGGACCGCCTGGCCCAAGTGATCCGCGAGGTGGACGGCAGCCACACCCTCGGCGCCGGCGCGCTGGCTGAAGCCATCCTTCAGCGCCTGCAGCTGCCGGTACCTGAAGCGGACCAGGCGGCGCCACCGCTGCCCTTCATGCAGAAGCCCTTTGGCCTCTGCTGCACCGTCGCATGGACCGAGCTGGCGCAGGCCTTGCGCAAGGACGGCCACCCGGTGGGCGATAGCAGCGGCATCCACACCCGCACCTGGATCGAAGCCATCGTGAGGGACACCTTCGCCGCGGCCAAGCACGACGCGACCGTGATGACGGTGATCAACCCGGAGGAGTGGGAGCCCTGCAGTCCGGAATACCTCGCCGGCGGCGGGCGCTGCGATGCGCCGCGCGTGTGGAATCCGCAGACCCAGAACCACTGGCATCCGCGTCGGCATGCGTCTCACGATGGCTAGGGCATGGCCTGCGCACTGGATCTGCGGCTGACGGCTACGATGTAGCAGCCCAAAACAAAACACCCCGCATTGCGGGGTGTTTGCTTATCCACTGATCAGCCCTTAGAGAGTGGGCTGGGCACGTGCCAGCAGCTTGCCACTTGCATCCACAAGCTCAACACGGACGATCTCGGCCTGGACGCGGGGCCAGTCGTTACCCGAATCAGCCTTGTTGGCAGTCACGGCCTGCAAGTAGTACTTCACATGGCCATTCCCGTTCCGGCGCGCTTCGTCAGCTGCGCGTGCCTGTGCTTCGTCTTCCACCTTGAACTGACCCTGCCAGTTGTCGGTGTTGACCAGCTGCAGCACGCAGTAGCCACTGTTGTTGTTGAAGGAAAGGCTGTTGTTTCCCGTCGATTCGCCGGTGATTTCGTTGTAACCGCCCCAGGTCAGATTGGTTGAATCGAAGAATGCCTTCTTCTCCATGTCGTACTGACGATAGTTGTCGCTCTTCTCGGAGGTGTAGGTGAAAAGCGTTTTTCCCTTGAAGGGAGCCGCGGCCGAATCGAAGGCTGCCTCCGTTGCCTTGATCTTGTCTGCGCGAGCGAAGCCGTCGAGTTTCCTGAAGCCTGAGTCTTGAATGCCCGCGAAAGCAGCTACTGCTCGCTCCCTGCCATCGGCGGGGGCGATGTTTGCATAGATGCCGAGGCAGGAAACGGCAGTATCCATGACGGCAAACTTGTCAGCGGGAGTTTCCGAATCAACCTTCGAGCTCGACGCGCCAGAAGCCTTGGCTTCGTCGGCCTTCGCTGCCGAAGGAGTGGAGTCGCTTGTTGCGGCGGCATCGGAGCTCTCCGACTTTCCACATGCGGTGAGTGCGCAGGCGATCAGTACGGTGGCAAAGGCAGACGACTTCATGTTTCCCCCTGTGGAAAGTGAGTGTGAATGGATAGTTGCATGCACGCTCAAGGGGTGGCAACGGGGGGAGCAAACGTCATTCAGACAATGGCCGAGTAGCCCCCGAGAGTGCTTCTAGCACTGGGCAAGACATGGCGTAGGTAAATTCCCGACACGCAGTCTGGACTACATGCGTGTAGGTTTGAGCTTGATGCTGAAGAAGGGCATCTACCTGCCGATAGCTACTTGTTAGGCCCGGGAGAGCTTACTCACCTGAAGTGCAGGAATGCCGCGCACCAAAGTGATGGCGCAACTCTGGCGAGATACTGATAGCGAATCCTCAACCAGAGCGTCGAACGAAAATGCCCATGAAGATCCTCCTCATCACCTCACTGTTGGCCCTGGCCGCCTGCAGCGCACCGTCGGCTCCCCCGGCTTCGGCTGAGTCCAAAGAAGACACCGCACCTGCCGCAGCCGAGCCGCAGGAGCGTGTGCCGGTTGCTTGCGAGCAGGTCCGCGCCATGTTCGATGACCTGGTAGCGCGGAAGGAAGCGGGCTTGACCATGCTGGAAGCGCTTGCCGAGCTCTCCGACCGCGGCGCGTACACCGAAAGCTATGTGGTCGATGCCGTGTACGGCCTGGCGCCTGACGGCAACGTCGCGGTGGCGCGTGTGGATGTGATGGCCAAGTGCCGCACGGTCCACAAGACGGGCGCGACGTACTGATCCCCCACCACATACAACATCACCCCCCACAAGGAAGTGTCCCAATGCGACTGACGATTCTCGCCCCCTGCCTGTTCTCCCTGGTGCTGGCCAGCGCCACGACCATTGCATCCCCCACACCCGAAACGAAGCCTGCGACGAAGCCGGTACCGACGGCAGCACCTGCACACAAACCGTCGTGGACGCCTTCCGCTACCGGCCGCGAGAATGCGCGGCGTGCATTGAAAGGCCCCCCTGGCTGGGCTGAGGAGAGTGAGAGGTTCCGGCGCCAGCCGAAGAAGTGCTTCTCGCCCACCGGCCATTGCCCGGACAAGAAGGCGGACCAGGCGGAAGGTGCGGGTGCGAAGTCTCTGGTGCAGCCGACCACGAACGGTCAATCCAGGCCTGAGTAAGCAAGAAGGCTGCACCCCAGTGTGAACTACTCGCCCCGGTCCAAGATGGGTCATCCATCACCGGGGCGTTTTCATGACCGACATCAACAAGACCACCACCAACCATCTGCTCGTCCCCGTGACCAGCATGAACAGTGGAGCGACGACTCGCTACTACGCCGCCGCTGTGATCGAGGTGATGCCGAGCCTGTGGGAAGAGATCGAGAAGGCGGAGCTGATCGTCCAGTCCTCCGATGTCCGCATTCGCTCCGTGGATCTGCGACTGAACATCACCGCGCTGGCCGGATGGGACTACACCAAGGATTTGGACGCCACCGCAGACCAGGTGGATGCGGCACGTGAGCTGCTGGAAGGCCTCACAGAGACGCGTTGGGTCACTCCCGATGAGCTGGCGATTCTGCAGGCTCTGGAGGCGCAGGACAGCGACGGCGAGGTTCTTCGCGTGTACGGCAGCGATGCACCGATCCTGCACCTGTACGAGCACGACGCCTACGAGTACTTCGAGTCGCTGGACATCCCCCAGCTGCACACGGCGTACTGAGCATGGAGGACACCTTTGATGCGCTTCGACAGCGCCTGGCTCCCCTCGCTGTGCCCGTGCCAATTGAAGGGCATGGCCTGATCTATCCGACCCTTCGACTGGATGATGGCCGGGACTACCAGGTGCAGCACGACGGCGCTATCAACCGCAGCCTGCCAACCTCGCATGGCATGACCTGTCGCGATGCGACGGAGAAGGAACTGGAGGCGCTTGAGTTCGCGGTCTCGCGCGGCTGGGTGCAGGTCCTTGCACTGACGCGCCCCGGATTCTCCTCGCACTATGGCGAGCAACGCGTGCTGTCAACGCTTGCCTTGCCTGAGTAGCGCATTCACCATTCCCAATCTCTGCGACCGGCCATCGCCATAGTGTTCGCAAGCACACACGTGAGATTCCCATGACGACGCTGATTCCTGCCCTGCTGCTCCTGATTCTTGTCTCGATGTTGGGCGCAGGCGCAGCCGCTTCCTTCCATCGAGTCACTGCCTATCGAGTGCTCGCTGCAGTCTTTCTGGCGTCCCTGGTTGCCTATGCCTCGATCCGCTACGGGCTCGTCGGCGCGACGGTGGTGCTGGGAACGATGCTGCTGGCAGTTCCCCTGCTGGTGTGGCTGGCGACGATGGCTATCGTGGCCTTCACCTGGCAGACCGTCCGCATCCAGTTTCCGGGCGAACCCAAGCGAGCACCGGTCACGCCGATCACCCTGGGCAGCATCTACCGCACCTGCTGGCTCGCCTGACCATCCACCCCGAAATAGGTCCACACGCGACACATGAAACAAGTTTCCAAGTTTGCCCTCCTGTCCCTGGGCCTGATCGCTCTCACCGGATGCGGTGAGAAGTACCCGAAGACCGTGACCATCAATGGCGTAAAGGTCGAGTACGTTGGTGAAGCATGGGAGCCGCGTGGCACCAGGCTGTCGGTGCATTCCAGAGTGTGCCCCTGGAACGGGAAGGGGCAGGCCGCCTATCGCTGGTCCGGGGATGGTCGGGAGAACATCTGCTTGATCTTCCGCAATGACGGCACTGTCGAAGAGGCGTTCTACGAGGCTGGCAGCCTGCCGATCCGCACGGAGGAGTGGAAGTGGGCCAAGGGCTGGCCCGACAAGCGCCTGCAGCCTTCGCGTGCGGAAGAAGATCGCGTACGGGCGCAGAAACCCGCGCCTGGCACCACCTGACGCGCTGAAACATGAAGCCGGGGAAACCCGGCTTCACTGCATCTGGGCTATGCCTTGCCGGGCATGACGCCAGCGACCTCCCAGCGCTCTCTCTCAAAACGCATCCGCGGCATCACCGTGAGCCCGATGGCAAGGCCGTTGGCCACGGCATGCAGCTGACGCAGGTACACCGGATCTACCTGCCGGCGCGGGTAGGGCGCCTCTTCCAGCGGCAGGTATTGCGGTGAGCCCAGCGCGGCAGTGGCCACCAGAGCCAGCTGCAGGGAAGGGCTGGTATCAAAAACGAACATGCGCGTCTCCATGTGAGGGTCCTACATGGATAGACCCTGGCTTAGGGCAATCTGATAAGCCCGCTGTCTGGATTGCACAATCCAGAAGGCAGATCCAATCACCCATCAACCCCACTGAAACACGGCGCCGCTCATCGCTACCCTGAGGTGATTCAACAATACCGGATGAGCAATCGTGTCAATTCAGGACGATCAGCAGAAAACTTACCTGACCACGGATGAGCTTGCACAGCGCATCAAATATGACGCAAGAACGATCAGGAACAGGTTGGTTGGGACCGTCCTGATTGAAGGGAGACACTTTGTTCGGCCATTCGGCGGAAGAAAGCTCTTGTACGTTTGGGAAACGATTGAAGCAGACATGAACCTTGTGTCTGGCACTCCTGGTTCCGGTGCATCGCCTGTGGCGAGAAATGTGGCTGCAAAGAAGGAAGAGCGCCGCCAAGGTTTAAGGTGGTCACCCCTAGAGGACAAATACCTCAACGAGTCCTGGGGCGCCATCAGCATCCATGAGATGTCGAAGCTGTTGGGCAGACCGCAGGCGTCCATCTACGAACGTGCGGAACGTCTAGGCCTCAAGCGTCCCAACGCGTGGTCCGAAGGCGAAATTCTCCTGATGCGCGAGCAATACCTGACTGAAGGCGCGGCTGTAATGGCGATCCGTCTGGGGCGAAGCGTTTCGGCAATCAAGAACCAGGCAATGAAGATGGAGCTATACCATCGTCCACCGCCGTTCCGGTGGACTGAGGCAGAGGATGATCTTCTGCGAAAGCTCGTCGGACAAACTCCACTCAGGAAAATCCACGCAGATCACTTCAATTCCAGGCCGGGAGAGAAGGCTGGTGAGTTCAATCGCACCTATGCCTCGGTTGCCCAACGTTGCGGGGCCATCGGAATCACCCTGTCGCGCGAAGACGCAGCTCGCTTGAAGTAGATGAGCCCCGCTATCTGGATTGCACAATCCAGAGGCGCGGCCGAAACACTCATCAACCCTACTTAAAGCGACCGAAGTCAGCCCGTACTCTGGATTGCACAATCCACTGCGAGCGTCCAATGAGTACCGACCCGTCGCCTTCATCCCTTGCCCATGAAGTTTCATCGGACGAACGGACGCACCCGGTGCAGGGTCTGGACAATTACGGCTCCGATGCTGTCAGCGAACCGGTCCAGGCGCTCGCGGGACCTATGGCCGGTTCTGGAACCAATCCGACAGAGCAGGCGTATGGCGAATTCCAGTTCGCCTACGACCACTACAACCAGACTCTATTCAACGGCATCCTACCGCCATGCCTGATCACCCTTCAGCGCAAGGCTAACTGCATGGGCTACTTCTCCTTCAAGCGCTTCGTGCGCCAGGACGGGAAGACCACCGACGAAATTGCGCTCAATCCTGAGAAACAGGCCGGCGTCACGGTGATCGAAACCCTCAGCACGTTGGTGCACGAAATGGTGCATTTGTGGCAGTTCCACTTCGGCACACCTGGTCGCCGCGGCTATCACAACCAGGAGTGGGCCGAAAAGATGGAGGAGGTTGGCTTGATGCCGTCAAACACGGGCAGGCCGGGTGGGAAAAAGGTGGGTGAAAAGATGACCCACTACATCATCCCTGAAGGTCGATTCACGACAGCAAGCAAGACACTGCTGGGAAACGATTTCAAGTTGACCTGGAATGATCGGTTTCCTGCCAAGAGAATGCTTGTCGATCCGGTCCGCGCCGAAGGGATCGAGGCGGTGCAGGTTCAGTTGGGTGTGCCGGTGGTGGATCACATGCACAAGCTGGATAGGGTCCAGCAGCCAAGGTACGTGGATGTTGTGCTTCCCAAGAAGTCCACACGCGACAAATACCGATGTGATGGGTGCGGCGCGCAAGTATGGGGCAAGCCAGGCTTAGACATCCGCTGCATGAAATGCAGCATGGATTTCAAGGAAGTCGATTAAGCCAACACCTAGATAGAAGCGGTGCCTGTCGTGCAGCTTCATCGCTCGCCAATGCGTGCCTCGCCATATCGGCCAGCATGATTCCATCACCTGACGGAATCGAACCCATGTCCACGACCGCCCTCCAGCTCGCCAACGCAACCGCTCCGCTGATCCAGGACTACCGAAGCCTGCTGGCCAGGGTGAATGCCCAGCTGCCGCAGAGCGAGGAATGCCCTGAAGTCGAAGATCCGTCCGTGTCGGTGGTGGAGCAGCTCGCCGCACAGATCGTCACCGAGCCGGCCGTTGTGCCGGCGGTACCGGCGCACCTGACGACCCGCCTGACCAATGCCCTGTCGTGCTCCATTCCGACGCTGCAGGCCGTGGCCAAGCACCTGACGGGCGGAACCCGGGAGATGGTGGAGGTGACGCTGCAGGCACAGCAGGAGCTGGTAGACAGCTGCCGAGCCGAAGCCAAGCTGGCGGAGAAGCTGGGCTATGCGTGGCGCTCGCGCGAGGACACAACCACCCGAGGCGAGAAGGGTCTGCGCATCGACAGCGACGAAGTGTCGCTGCTGGCCTGGTTCGCCTATGGCGTCGATGCTGAAGGTCCTGCCCGAGCGCAGGCCTCGGTGCGCCGCATGTTGGCGTGCGTGCGGGCGTGCGAGGGCATCGATACCGAGCTGCTGGAGTCGCTGGACCCGGGCGAGTTGGATGCCGCGGTCAATGACCCGCACCGCGATGCCAGCCATCCCATGCTCAGCCGCTGAGGGTCGATCATGCGAGATGACACTCATGTCCGCGCCGGCGCCAGGTTGCTCTACGACACTGATGATCTTTTCAAGGATCTGAAGGTAGGGGAGAGCTTCCGCTTTCCGCGGACGGAACAGGTCATGGAGAAGACGTCCCTGCGTGGCGGCTACCGCTACAAGGACACCAAGTCGCCGGTGTACATCACCGGCCGGCGGACGGCAGTGGTGCGTGTGCAATAAGCGAAATTCCGAGCATCGAGCAGTTGATAGAGCGCAAGGCCCTGTTCGTCGTCAGCCATTCCGGCGGCAAGGACTCACAGGCCATGCTGATCAAGTTGCTGGAGGTCATCCCGCGCGAGCAGCTACTGGTGTGCCATGCCTCGCTGGGCGAAGCCGAATGGGAAGGTGCCCTTGAACTGGCGCAAGCGCAGTCCGAAGAAGCAGGGCTACCTTTCCTGGTAGCTAAGGCCTCAAAGACGTTCCTGGAAATGGTCGAACGCCGGTATGAGGTGAGACCGGGACCGAATTCGAGTTGCTGGCCAGGGTCCACAACCAGGCAGTGCACCGCAGACTTGAAGCGGGGGCCTATAGAGCGTGAGGTCCGCAGGTACGCGAAAGAAAAGGGCTTTACCACCATCGTCAGCTGCATGGGCATGCGTGCTGCAGAAAGCCCTGCGCGTGCGAAGCGCATTGCACTGACGGTGAACAAACGCGGCACGGTTCGCAACCGGGACTGGTTCGAGTGGCTGCCCATCCATGACATGGCCACGGTCGAGGTTTGGCGCACGATAGCCGCCGCCGGCCAGACGCCACACCCGGCTTATCTGACGGGGAACACCCGACTTTCCTGCGTCTTCTGCTTCATGGCGAGTCCTCGCGACATCGCCAATGGCGCCAGGCATCGCCCCGAGCTCTACAAGCAGTACCGCGAGATCGAGACCCGGACCGGCTACACGTTCCATCAGTCCAGGCGTTCGCTGGAAGAGATGGTGCGGATCGGCAACGAGCAGCTGGACCGGATTGGGGAGTTCCAGATCCCGAGCGTCGAAAGTGGACCACCGATCTGGACCGGGTGTGCATCCCAGCCGCCAGTCTTCGTCCCGCACATCTAGGCAGGATTGCTGTACCCCAAGGAAGACGCTCGCCAGCAAGCGAAGCTAGGTCATCACCCAAGGACGCCAACCATGAACACCATCGAGCATGAAGCCTCCCTCTGCATCAGCCTGGAAGAGTTCTGCCGGTTCGAGGGCTTGCCCTTGCGCTGTGCAATGGAGCTGCTGCACGAAAAGATCACCGAAGACCAGCGGACGTGGCTGAGTCAGTTCGTGGTGGGATGGGATGCCTGGGAGGAGCGTGCTCGCATCGAGCGTGAACTCTATGGACAGGCCATGATCCAGCTGGGCCGTGTGCAGGGGTCCATCAACGATGATGACACCGGCATGGAGTCCGCCAACGACGAGAGCATCATCGGCTGGATGGACGATCTGCGCGATCGCGTCGGGCTCAACGTCGAGGTTGTCAAGAGCATCCTGCAGACCTTCATCGGGGTGCGAAACGGATCCATCACCAGTGAGGAAGGTGCTGCAGTCCTGCAGGCTGCCGCATAAGCCCCTGAATCACAAAGCCGTGTGTGCCAGATAGGCCGCTCATCCTAAAATTCACCACCTGCAGGCCGCTAACAGCAGGTCGGCAATAGGAACTAGCATGACTGAAAAGCAATCCCTCTCCGTCGAGCAGTTGAGGCTGATGCGTGCCTTTGCCCGATTTTGCCTTGCAAAGGGCATGTGCTTCCTCTCCTTCGGCGTTGCAGCCATCGTCACTGCGAACCTCTTACTTGAGGGGGTCACCCTTTTGCACGTCGTGACTGCGGGCGGACTTGTATTGCTCGTTGCCGGCGGTTTCGCTGATGGCGACCCCATGAAGGCGGGAAGAACTGCAGGAACCATCCTGATCCTCCAAGCGCTGGCGCATGCAATTCACGTCGTTTCAGGCGACCAGGCAGCGAAGCCGGCTATTGAAGGGATGGAGAGCGTGCTTGTGGCCGTGACGCCAATGTTCGAGGTACTGCCTTCGCTCTTCGCCACGGTAGCTGGACTGATCGGCATAGGACATCTCGTTCTGGCCGGCTACCACATCAGGCGGTTGACACAGCGAATCGCCGAGCGCGAAGGAAGTTCCATCGTCGCCTGATGCGACGTGGCATGTAGAAATCAAGGAGCAAGGTATGAGCAGCGTCGAAGTGAAGAGCACGAAGGGTGGAAAAATCACAATGCAGGTTGTTGTGCAGGGAGCGATCCTGGTAGTTGCAGCGCTGGTTGTTCTCGCGTTGGCAAACTGGGAAGCCATACTGAATGGGGTGCTCTTCGTCTTCACGGGCGGCGGTCACTTCTGGGTTGGCGTAGCCGTTGCCGCAATGGCTGGCACCTATGCCGTGGCCAAAGAGATCACCGATGGCGCAGACATGTTTCCATACCGTAGAGCGATCATTGCTTTCATCATCTATTTGATCGCATTCATTTGCGCGGATCATCTGGTAGCGAATGCTTTCGAGACACCTCTGCTGCTTTCGACCTATGTTGTCTTGATACTGATTGGGGTTTTCAACGTTGCGATCTTCGCCGCGAACAAGTCATTCTTTTTCAATGACTGAGGTGCCAGGGAATCGACTGCAGTCTTGCCCCGACTGCAGCTCAATGGCTTCGCAGAACGCACCGGCATGTCCGCAGTGCGGCGCACCCCTGGCGGCCTACCGCGCCAAAGCCGCCGCAGGTCGGGCTGCAGGTGCAGCGGGATCCAGACTCAAGGCACTGGCCCGGGTTCTGTTCAAGACCTGGTACGGCAGGGTGATCCTGTTGTGGCTCCCGCTGGCGGCTGTTCAGACCGCTTCGGCCATCTCTGGCGCCGAGCCGTTCCATCGACCGTACGCACCTTACTACCTGATCAGTCCGCCCAAGACCGTGCCGTTCAATCCTGTGCGTGAGGCATGGCTTCACCACAGTCTCAGTGGTCGCGTTGTCCGGTTCTTCGAGATCCCCAAGAACAGCGGCCCGTGGGGTGACATTTCCCGTCAGTGGTGGGAGTCGAATCTGGACGATCGGATTTACAGGGAGTTTGCGTCGCACTTGGAACGGATTGAGTCCGAGGCACATGGCGACCAGGTTGCCGAGGTGCTGCGAGACTGGACGCCGACGCACGTCGAGTTTCATGCGATGGGGAAGCAAGCCAAGAACGCAATCATGTTCGTGGCGGCCGCAGAGGCGCTGCTCTTCCTCCTGGTAGGTCTGGGATTGATCGAGGTCGTTCGCAGGAAGACGGAAGGACCTTACCCGGACGCGGCTTAGTCCGCATGCGCGATGGAGGAGGGCGGCCACTGGCCGCCCATTCTCGTTTCAGGCCGGCGACCCGTTAGAGTTGTGCTCTCAAACGGGAGGGGCATGTGGACACGATCAAAGCGACCAAGGTGCGGTACATCAAGCTCGGCGCGGCCGGCGGCTGGGAGCAGAAGTGCAAGGACGATGGGGTGATGCGTGTGGGTCTATCCACCGGACACCCGCTGACCATG
The DNA here is from genome assembly GCA_032358265.1 of Vaucheria bursata. Taxonomy (NCBI): domain Eukaryota; class Xanthophyceae; order Vaucheriales; family Vaucheriaceae; genus Vaucheria; species Vaucheria bursata. The sequence goes on along the minus strand of JAULBW010004352.1, from coordinate 2,878 downwards.
CAATGGGCCCTGGCCGGGCAGTGGGACAAGATCCGCCAGGACTGGCGCGAAAACGGTCATAGCGCATCGGTCGCTTCCAGGTACACCAATGAGATCCGCGAGTACTTTGAGGACGATGGCACTACGCTGTGGGTCACCTTCATCAATGCCTCGCTGCACTACGCGTTCCTGCAGCCTGGCAAGCCGACGGCGCTTGACGATGAGAGCTCATTCCGGCCGGTGCAGGGCGAGTGGAGGAACGTCGACCTGAAGGAGGGCAAGGTGCTGGCCAAGTCCAACCTCTCCGGCACCTACACCAACCTGGCCAGCTACCGCGGTACCTCCTGCTGGGTGCCTGACCCTGACCGCCTTGTCGCTCGCATCAACGGCATCGCCTCGCCGGCGGTGCTGAGTGTCCAGCAAGCCCAGCGTGCCCTGGTGGATTCCGGCGTGGTGCTGCTGAGGATGCTGGCTCCAAAGCCCATGGAGACCCTGGCCGACATGCTCTTCACCGCCGCGGGCTGGCGCAGGACCGGCGGGGTCGGGGGTACGACCAAGGCCTTCGACTTCCACCTTGAGCACCCCCTGACCAACGAACTGGCCGTCGTCCAGGTGAAAGCCGCCGCCACCCAGAAGGAGCTGGATGAGTTCGTGGAGAGCTTCACTGCCGCCCAGGTGTACACCCGCGGCTTCTTCCTGCACCACAGCAGCAGCAAGCCGCTGTCCACATCCGACGAAGGCGTCTACCTGATGGACGCCGAAGCCATCACCGAGCAGGTCATCGAGCTGGGCTTCATGCGCTGGCTGATGGAGGAGAACTCATAGGGCGATGCTATTGAAAGTGCTGTAGACACTCGGGCATCAGATCTGCCACATGTGGGAATCGTTTTGCCAAACAGGTTATCCCTCGCGGTACGCGCTTAAATGAATTTCGTGTAGTTTGGCCCCCCTGCTATGTTCTGAAGGTTTGGAAGCGGAGTGAAGTCGATGAATGGGGGCTTTGAGCGTGTTCGTGGTTTCAGGGGGCTGAAGGATGCGCAGCGAACAGTAATGGATGAGCATCCGCAGTTCCGAACTGCTCTGCTTTCAATGCCAAATCAGATGTCGCGGCCACTTCTAATTCCTGGAGTCGCACTCGCTTGCTGCCTTGCAAATCTGGTGCCCGAGCTTTCGGCCCGCGATAAGTTGAAAGTAGCAATCTATGTGGAGCACGGAATTGAAACACTCGACGAAGGTCGCTGGTTTCATATTGCTGGTTGCCTTCTTGGAATCAACATAGAGCTTTCAATCGCTCAGTATGGCCAGCCTTTCGAGATGGACGGGAGAACAGCTGGATGGGCGGCGCTCAGTTCCTTGCAACCTCCCTCGACGCTGGACCCCGCGACATTCACAAGCGCAACTTTCCCCACGCGCCCTGATGTGGTGGTTCTTCCGAACGCCGCTGTTCAGGACGATGTTCGAGATCCCCGGACTTGGCGATGGGTTACCTCTGTACTGTCGAAGGGTATTCCTGTGGTTGGCTGGTGCTATGACGCACTGGAACGTGACATTGTTGTTGAGATATTTCGAGCGGCTGGTTTCGCATCATCGACCACGTTCGAGAGTCCATGCAGTACGGAGGAGCGCGTACATCCTCGGGTGATCAATCATCCTGGGCGAAGCATGTACCGTCTTCATCACGATCCCAGCGCGGCTTTTGACGAAGCTGCCTATGACTCACTTGTTGAGTTCACGCATCGCCATGCTGTTGCACTTCACAACGATGAGGTGACGCCTTGGGGTGGTCAGGTTGTTCGATCCGCTGGCCGCCAGGTGGCGGTTGGCGGATGCAATATTGGGATCGACCTAAGGTCAGGCGAGTATGTATTTGTGGATGTCGGATCCAGTTCTTCGCCGACATTTCGCGAAACCGATCTTCCCTCTCTTGATGCGGAATTGATTGGCGAGCTCTCCACCTCATCTGGTTACAAACTGGCGCGTCGCATTGATGAGCTCGTATCAGCAGCAATTGGGGAAAACATCGAGCAGGATGACGAAGACGAAATGGACAGGCCGCTTTTTGGTGACCTCACCATAGAAGATATGCGTGAAGGTCTTCAAAGCTTTATGTCTGGTCCGGAATTGCAAGGGATCTTCGGGGGAAACACATCTGCGGTAGATCAGTTGGTGGAGCTGATGACTGGCAAGTCAGGCATGGAAATGAACATGCCGATGTTTCTCGCTGTTGAGAACGATGATCCATCTGCCATTGTTTCGTTGGGTCGAGAAGGTGTCGACCCCAATGAGTACGACCAGAGTGGCTGGGCACCCATGACTCAAGCCGCTGCCGATTCGAGCCTCAAGGCAATACCTGCCCTGATCTCCATTGGCGCTGACGTGGACATCCCCCATCGCTTGAATGGCATGACGCCGTTGATGGTCGCTCTGCAGCGCGGCCAGAATGAGGCCGCTCTTGTTCTTCTCAAGGCGGGCGCCAACATAGACGCATTGATGCTGGGAACCTCACCCTTTGCCAGGGAGATGCTGGAGCAGGGACTAGGCGGTGATGATGTGCAAGCTTGGTACAAGAAGCACGGCAAGAAGTAGCACCATCATCCGCCTGCAATGGCTTGATGCGCGAAAGCTTGAGTGAGGCCGCAGGGTGACGGCGATCACAGAACCGGAATTGTGCTCGGGGGTCTGAGACCGAATCAGGCCCCAACCTCGGTTTCGACTCGAAAGTTGTTTTTGGAGACTCTCAGAACCACTTTTTGAGTCTGCAGGAATCGTGCGCCCCGATCTTGGGTTAGCCGGTGCGGTGAAAGTGGTTTCGTCCACTTCAACGTAAGCGTCCGCCCACGTCACCTTCCTTGTCGTTCTGATCAGGCGCACAGTCACGCGCCCTGATCAGCGAGACGAC
>JAULBW010004341.1:10713-20748 GCA_032358265.1 Vaucheria bursata | reverse complement strand
AACAGGGCATCGAGCCCTGTATTATCTTAGCAAACAAAGCCTCCGAATCAGAATGTATTTTCTGCAATAAAGGGGGAAGTAATTACCGTAAAACGGTCAACCGTATTTAGGCATCTACACGTCTAGAACTAGAAACAAGAAACTTGAAACCAGAAACTTTTTAGACTACCTTCGCACCATGTCTGACGATTTCTCTGAACACATCAAATCCATACTAAAAACACTGCCCGACGATCCGGGCGTGTACCAGTATTTTGATGCAGACAAAGCCCTCCTCTATGTGGGTAAGGCCAAGAATCTCAAAAAACGGGTGACTTCCTATTTCACCAAAGAGCACGACAGCACGCGCCTGCGCTTAATGGTGAAAAAGATTGTAGACATTAAAACCATTAAAGTCGAATCTGAACTCGATGCGCTCTTATTAGAAAATAATTTAATCAAGAGCCTCAAGCCGCGCTACAACATCATGCTGCGCGATGATAAAACCTACCCTTGGATCATTCTCAAAAAAGAACGTTTCCCGCGATTGTTTTACACACGCAAAAAAATAAAAGATGGCAGCGAATATTTTGGTCCCTATGCCTCTGGCAAAGTCATGCACTTTTTACTGGACCTCATTCGGCAAACCTATCAACTGCGCACCTGCTCTTATGACTTGAGTGCAGAAAATATTGCAAAAGGAAAATTTAGACCTTGTTTAGAATTTCACATCGGTCGCTGTAAGGCCCCTTGTGTCAACAAACAAAGCGAGACCGAATACAACCAACACATCAAAGAAATTCGCCAAATCATTAAAGGCGATATTGCCTTTGCCTTGCGCGACCTCAAAGAAGAGATGCATGCGGCCGCTGAAGCCCTCGATTTTGAAAGAGCGGGCGAGATTAAATCAAAAATTGAAAGTCTCGCAGATTACCAAAGTAAATCTACGATTGTACATCCTTCTATTACCAACACCGATGTGGTGAATTTTATTAGCGATGAAGGCAGTGCCTACGTACATTATTTTCAAATCATCAATGGCTCCATTATCAATTCTCAAACCATTGAATTGAAGAAAAAAATTGAAGAGAACGATGAAGATATTTTATTGTTCGCTTTGATTGAATTCCGCAACCGCTTTGGTTCTCAGAGCAAAGAGATTCTATTTCCGTTTGCTCCAGATATTGTTTTAGAGGGGTCAGAATTTGTGGTGCCTAAGATTGGGGATAAGAAAAAACTCATGGACCTCTGTTATAAAAACGCCTTGATGTACAAACAAGAGCGCGAAAAGCAAGTGGCCTTAGTGGATCCTGAGCGTCACACCGAACGCATCATGGCACAAATGATGAAAGATTTACGCATGACCGTGCAGCCCCGTCGCATTGAGGGATTCGACAATAGTAATATTCAAGGCAATTATGCGGTGAGTGCCATGCCGGTTTTTATTGATGGCAAACCTGCCAAAAAAGAATACCGACACTACAACGTAAAAACAGTAGAAGGTCCAGATGATTTTAAGACGATGGAAGAAGTCATCTTGCGTCGTTATAGCCGTGTGTTGGAAGAAAATTTACCCATGCCGCAATTGATTGTGATTGACGGTGGCAAGGGCCAATTGGGCGCGGCTGTAGAGAGTTTGCGTAAATTAGATTTAATGGGAAGAGTGGCGGTAATTGGCATTGCCAAACGTTTGGAGGAGATCTTTTTCCCGGGCGATCCCATTCCCTTGTATTTGGATAAACGCAGTGAGACACTAAAAGTCATTCAACAAATCCGTGACGAGGCCCATCGCTTCGGCATTACGCATCACCGCAATAAACGCAGCCGCGAGACCTTTAAAACAGAACTCAACGAAATAAAAGGCATCAGCGAAAAAACAGCCGATAAATTATTGATCGATTTAAAAAGCGTCAAAAACATTCGCGAAGCCACACTCGAAGAACTCGAAAAATCGGTCGGCAAAAGCAAAGCGAAATTAGTGTGGGAACACTATAGAGCAGAATGAGAAAGAGAATGAGAGCGGGGTCTTGAATGAAGAATTAATAATTGTCTTAGTGTCTCCACATTTTTTACCGTAGGTAAAAAACCTTTTTACCTTAAAACCGAATTGCGAAGCGGTTTCAACAAACTTAGAAAACAGAATTAATACTATTTAATAAATTGTGCCTTTGTGGCACCTTCTTGACTTTGTGGTTTCAGAGCAGAATGAGAAAGAGTGCGAGAGCCTATCGCGCGAATCCTGTTGTCGCGCGAATCCCTTCGCGCGACAACTACAACAGAGCTTTCTATCACGCAATTCCTTTCGCGCGCAAAACACGGCGTAACGCTGTGCCAAACTCTGATTACTCTGTGGTTAACCCATCTCTATTATTCACAGATTCTCCCCCATAAAAGCCCAATTCGAGCTACGATCCCTCCTCAATTATAGCTATCTTTACCTCATTGAAGCCAATACTTGAAATACAGGGAATCAGCAAGCAGTACCAGATCGAAGGCAACAAAAAGCCTTACCTCAGTCTGCGCGAAAGCCTCTTCAATTTCTTAAAACCCTCTACAACAAAAGAATCATTTTGGGCCCTCGATGATGTCAGCTTTTCCCTCATGCCCGGCGATACGCTTGGTATCATTGGTCGTAACGGCGCAGGAAAATCGACCTTGCTTAAAATTTTATCTAAAATAACCCCGCCTACTAAAGGCAAAATTATAACACGCGGACGCATTGCCTCCTTATTAGAGGTGGGCACAGGTTTTCATCCGGAATTAAGTGGGCGAGAAAATGTGTACATGAATGGCAGCATTTTGGGCATGAAACGTGCCGAAATTGAAAAACATTTTGATGCCATTGTCGATTTTTCGGGGGTGGAGAAATTTTTAGATACTCCCCTCAAGCACTACAGCAGTGGCATGCAATTACGCCTCGCCTTTGCCGTGGCGGCCTTTTTAGAACCCGAAATTTTAGTCATTGACGAAGTGTTGGCGGTGGGCGATTCTGAATTCCAAAAAAAATGCCTCAATAAAATGGGTGATGTGAGCCAAAGTGGTCGCACCATTATTTTTGTGAGTCACCAATTGAGCGCCATTCGTAGACTCTGCACCAAAGGTGTGTTTATGCAACAGGGTAAGCTGCGCGAGTTTGGCGAGATTGAAACTGTGATTCAATCGTATTCGAATGCCATCATTCAAGAACAAAAAGGCGCACAGTCAAAACACTTGAATGAAAGTCGCGATCATTTTGATTTTCGATTTAAAGAAGATGAGCAACAGGGACATTTTAATTATACCGATCCTATTGCCTTTTTATTCCGCGCTAAAAAGCCGGAGGGAAAAACAAATCTTCAATTAGCATTGTCCATTAAGGACCGTTACGAAAAAACACTGCTCATCGACTTCTATTATTTTAAAGAAGGCGCGGGCGACTCTCTAGAAGCCAGTTTCGAACTACCTGCACAATTTTTGACCCCAGGTAAATATTTTGTGGACATTGCCTTGCAAAACAACTACGAACAATTTTGGCTCGAAACCAATGCCCTTTATTTTGAAATTGATACCTTATCTACCATTTACGAAAGTCTCACATACAATTATGGCATGGTTAGCTCGCCTATTTCCTGGCAAGAAAAATAAATCACAAGAATGGAAGGAGATCGAATACTTTCACGATACTTGGAAGGTTCGCATTGCTGCTATGGCCAACTATTTGCCGGCACAGTGCTCTGTGATGGACCTCGGGTCCGGCAAGGAATGGTTGCGTGATTATTTAAAACCGAATGTCAATTATTTAGCCGTTGATTACCTGGATCGTGGTACTGGTAACCTCGTATGTGATTTTAATCTCAAACAATTCCCCGAGCAAACTTGCGACTACGCCTTTATCAGTGGCTGTTTAGAATATGTCGAAGAGGTCAATTGGTTTCTCGCACAATTAGCGAGTCATGTAACTAATGTGATCCTTTCGTATAACACACTCGAAGCTGTGCCCGATCTAGAAGCAAGAAAACAACTGGCTTGGAAAAATCACCTCTCCGAATGTCAGATCATTCGTCTCTTTGAAGAACATGGGTTTGTGTTAACGGACACTGATAAAAGCATTCACAAAAACACCATTTATATTTTCAAAAAAAACTAAAATGGTAGTCCTCCTCGATCCTTCTCTCAAAAACAATGCTGGCGGGCTTTCCGATAATCTCGGCGACCTCATCATCTCCGGTTTTGTGCAAAAGGTATTACAGGAACTGTTTCCAAAAAAAGAGATCCTTCGTTTTGCTACCCACGATTTTCCAAACAAACAAGAAAAACAAGTCATTCGTGAGAGCGAGTATTGTTTTTTAGGGGGAAGTAATTTGCTCAACAGCACCCTCAATATTTATAATAATTGGAAGTTTGATAAAAGTTTTACCGAAACCATTTTTTCAAAAAAAACACAAGCCATTTCTTTGGGCTTGGGATGGGGCGAGTACCAAGGCGTACCAAACTTCCAAACAAAATACTTTTACAAGCACCGCTTAAGTGCCAATGCATTACACAGCTTAAGAGATCAGTATTCCCTTTCACAATTTGAACACATCGGTAAATTAACAGGTACCAATACGGGCTGTCCAAGTACTTGGGGATTACAAAGTACTGCTACCTTCCGCTACAGTTCAGCATTACCCGATACCTGTTTATTTACCCTCACCGATTATAGTCAAGATCCAGTGCGCGATCAAGCCCTCATTGACCTACTCCTTGCTAACTTCAGAGTGCTCTTATATTTTCCGCAAGGCAAGGGCGATAAAAGTTATTTAAAAAAATTGCCCATCTATCAAAAAAATCCGACGCGTTTTGATTTTTTGGAACATGATCTCTCCGCTTTTAAATCCAGCTTAAAGCCTGGGGAGCTCATTTACGTCGGCACGCGACTGCATGCGGGGATCTTAGCTTTGAATCAACAAGTAGAGAGCATGATCATTGGCATCGACAACCGTGCTTTAGAAATGAAAAAAGACATTCACCTGCCAGTCATTGATCGAGGCGACATGCAAGGCTTGCAAGATTGGTTGAGCGGAAAAAAAATCTTTGACACAAATAAAATTCAATTGCCCCTAAGTGAAGTGGCACGCTGGAAACAACAATTTTGGGAATGACCATTTTATTTACCATACCCTCACTTGAAATTGGCGGCGCTGAAATTTTTCTGGCGCGATTATGTAGTCATATAGCAGAACACAGCACGCACACCATACTGGTCTTAGATTTCGAACACCACAAACGCGATCCTCGGGTGGTAGGGCAATTCTCAAAAAAAGTTACGTTACTTACGGCCCCTACTCTGCCGCCCTTCTCACAACGGGTGTTCGAGAAAGCCGCTTTGCTCTTGGGAAAAGAATCAGATACATTCATTCGTAGCATGTATCAAAGCTATTTCAAAAAGATAATCGGCAGTTTTAAAATCGATCTCATTCATTCTCATCTGCATCGCAGCGATCGTATTGTAAGTCGCCTAAAGGTGTCTATACCGAGAATTAGCACCTTACACGGCTGTTATAATTTTTATACGGGCACTCAGGTCGATGATTTATTTAAACGATTAAATGTGTTTAATAAACTCATTTATATTACTGAACGCAACCTTCGCCCATTTCTACACTCTGTTCATGAGCCTGCAATTCTTGCCAAATCCGTGTTAATATACAATGGCATTGAACTTAAGCCCGCCATTCAATCGACACATCTTGCCATTACCCCTTTACGTTTAGTAGTAGTGAGCCGATGTATTCGCGAAAAAGGATGGGAAGTTTTAATCAAAGCCGTTCAAGTCCTCAATACCGAATCTACCTTGGTGCAATTGACGTGTGTGGGCGATGGCGACTTTCTTCGCGAACTAAAAAGCCTTTACGCACATCTTCACTATGTCAATTTTGAGGGCATGCAAACAGATCCCAGCCAGTTTATTGCGGAGGCACATGTCTGTTGTTTTCCCTCATTCTATGCCAACGAAAGTCTGCCCAATTCTATCTTAGAATACCAGTTGCAAGGCAAACCCATCCTCTCCGCTAATTTGGGCGATATCGCCGAAATGATGACACTAGATGGAAAGGTCTGCGGTTACTTAGCTCCAAAAAACTGTTCAGAAGAGGAACTTCAAAATTTCTTTCAGGATAAAATCAAATCCTATCTTTATGATCGAACATTGCTGGCTGAGCACGGACAAATTGCATTACACTGCGTAAAACGATTTGATCTTAACATCAGCGCCGAACGCTATGTTCAAGTATATAAAGAGCTTGTACCAAATGCCACACATTAGTTTTATATTAGGCTTCAGAAACCGCGACCTTCAGCGGGTGCGTTCCTTTATTGAAAGTTTGGCGGCGCAAAAGCTTCAGAATTTTGAACTCATTTTTTTAGACTACGGCTCAGATCTTGAACTGGCCGCACAGGTGAAAACACTGCTGCAACCGTATGCGTTTGCACAATATGTCTACTTAGATACCAAAGGTCAAAACTGGAATCGTGGCCGAAGCTTAAATGCCGCTGCAGCTAAGGCCTCTGGCACATATCTCTTTACCTCTGATATCGATTTTGTTTTTGTGCCAAATTTCACAGAACAACTCGCGGCTATTAGCACTAGCGCGACTGCAGAATATTTTAAAGTGGCTTTTTTAAAACAAGACCTGCCGCTAAAAACACAATACACCGATAGTGACGTCGATTACTACAGCGATGCCGACGCCATTGGCGCGCTGTTAGTGCAAAAAACGCTGTTTGAGCACATTGGTGGCTTTGATGAGTACTACGAAATTTGGGGTTTAGAAGATAATGATTTGCTCTACCGTTTGCGCAAAGACAACACCGCTGCTTTAGTACAAAATCAACACTGCTATATTTACCACATCTGGCACCTCCCCGCAAAACAAGAAGGCATCTTGCCCGAAGGTTGGCTCAAATTGTTGTCAGATCATTTAGCTGCAAAAAAAGAAGGCCTCATAGCCGATCAAGCGTTTCAAAGTCGTTTGGATGTGCAACGTCCCCTCCTGAATGACAGTAAATACAAGCTTCGCAGCATTTCAGTGAGTCATTATACAGGTTATTTTTTAGCGGAATTATTAGAAGATTATTGGGAGACCATGCAAGCCGATGAAGTCTTAGAACTTCATTTTGATTTTTCGAAACGAAATGAGTTCGAAGGTATTCGAACCTTCAGATGGAAAAGTAAAATTAATCGCCTCCTGAAAAAACGAAAAATTCCACTCGTGCTGAAACATAGCTATGATGCTAACTTCTTAAGCCAAGCACAAGCCCTGCAGACGGTTCAATTTTTCTTAAAACGAAAACGAATGCAAGTCCGCGACTATTTTCTACCTCTCGATCTGCGGCAAGCACCCATTCGTTTAATGAAATGGTAGCATGACAAACACTTACGCCGCCATTATTGTTACTGCCGATGAGCCTTTCGGACAGATGTCTCACACACAAATTCTGTATGCCGAATTTTTAGCCACATCACAACGCGTTATCTACATTCAACCGCCTAGTTCTTGGCAACTGAAACATGTGTTCGGACTTGGCTTCGCTAAGAACCGCAAGGAACAAGGCGTAGAGATTATCGCCTATCGCAATTATTTGCCCAAAGCCCTCGACCGTTTTTTAAATTGGAACGAACCCGCTACCGAAAAAGTTGTAGCAACAGCCCTTTCAGGAACTGAGCACCAAACACTCCTCCTTTGGCACTTTGATTCATACCGCAGCGCATTACACTCGGGCTTCTTGAGCAAGACGCATCAACTGCAACGTATTTACCACGTGATCGATCCATTTTACAAAAACCCTTTGGACCGTTTACTCTGTAAGCTCTGCCAAGTGCTCGTAGTAACGAGTCCGCGCAACAACCACTTTTATTCTGATTTTCAACACAAATTAATCAACCTGCCACAAGCACTCGATCTTCAAAAAACGAAACAGTATTTGCAAGGCAGCTCGCAGCTGAATTTTGCACCCAATTATTTTGTCCTATTGGGCACGCTCTCTAACGACTTGGACTTCGATTGGCTGAATCGTTTGGCAGACGGCTTACCCGGCCCCTTGCTCTTAATCGGAAAAAAACTGCCCTTAACAAATGAATCGGCGTTTACACACCTGTGCAAAAAACCCAATTGTCATTATTTGGGATTGATGCAAGCTGCCGAATTTTATCCCATCTTAAAACAGGCAGCCGCTGGTCTCATTATTTACAATGAAGAGCGAAGAAACAAAGTGTGCTCGCCGCTCAAAGCGTTTAACTATTTAATGGCTGGCATTCCCATCATTAGCAACATTAGCACCGAGATTGTTGAATTACAAGGCAGCTGGATACACGAGTGCCAAAGCTATGAAACCCTGGAGGACCTTTGTATCAAAGCCTTTCACAAACAACTAAACCTTCCTGAGGCGCCCCGTGAGCGCTTTTTGCAAAGCCATGCCATCGACAAAAGTGTGCAGCAAATACTTGAAAAATTACACCAAAGTATCGCCTGAACCTGCTAAACTTATTTTAAATTTGAAACGCTGCACTTAGTGGTGCATCCAGCGTAGTACATGCAAAAGCGAGTTAAAGGCTTCATATTTATTTCCAACGTAACAAAAGCGATGGAACATGAATGGTTTGTTGACTTTACCGATCAAAAAAAATACGAGTTCACATTTATTTTGTTCAACTCTTATGATTCTGCCTTGTATCACTACATTCAACAAAAAGGATTTCCTTGCAGAAATTATACCCTGCGCTCAAAACTACAAATGCCCCTGTTTGTGTTTTACTTTTTTATCGAGCTGCTCTTCAAACGTCCGGGTTTTATACACAGCCATTTATTCGAAGCCTCTTTAATCGCACTCTTGGCGGGCAAATTGGCAGGCATCAAAAAACGCATCAGCACCAGGCATCATTCCGATTTTCATCACCTTTACCATCCCCACGCAGTTAAATACGATCGTTGGGTAAATAACTGGAGTACACACATCATTGCAGTGAGCAGCAATGTAGCGCAGGTACTCAGCACACAAGAACAAGTGCCAGCACAAAAAATTACGGTCATCCCTCATGGAGTGCCACTAGCGCTAATGGATGAACCAGTACCTCAACAAGCTGTAGAGGACATAAAATTGCGTTACAACTATGGCACGCATCATCCCATCATTGGGGTAGTGTCTCGTTTTGTGGAATGGAAAGGCATTCAATACATTCTTCCAGCCTTTACCGAATTGCTTACCAAATACCCCAATGCTTTATTAGTGCTGGCAAACGCGGGCGGCAATTACGCTCATGAGATCGACCAAGCTTTAACATCTCTACCGAATACGAGTTACATCAAGATCCCTTTTGAAAACGATGGACGCGCTTTGTTCAAGTCCTTTGATGTATTTGTGCATGTGCCGGTAGATGCGCGTTGTGAAGCATTCGGACAAGTGTACATGGAAGCACTCCTTTTAAATGTCCCCATGGTCTGCACCCTCTCAGGCATCGCCACAGAATTAATTAAGCACGAACAAAACGCATTGGTATGTGAGTACCGTGATGTGCGCAGTATCATTGCGCAGTTGACGCGTCTGTTGGTCGATGCCGATTTACGCAAGCGCCTCACACAAAGAGGCGCACAAGATGCAAGAGTGCTTAATTTTGAATCTAAATATCAAACCATTCTGTCCTTATACAGTCACTGATGCGTCCCTTGGTCTCCATATTATTTCCGTGCTATAATGCAGAAAAGTACTTACACTATTCCCTACAAAGTATTTTAGAACAAGATTATAGCAATTTGCAAGTGATTTGCATCAACGATGGCTCAACCGACGGAACTAAAGCATTGTTAGACGATTATAAAACAGCCGACACGCGCATTGAGATCTTAAATCTTGACATCAACTGTGGTTTAATTGCGAGTTTAAATGCAGGCATCAAATTAGTGAAGGGAACGTATTTTGCCCGCATGGATGCCGATGACATCTCAGAAAAAAAGAGATTCGAACTACAAGTAACGTATCTGGAAAACAATCCGAACGTTGGACTCTGCGGTTCTCAGCTGCGTGTATTGGGGCAAGAAA
>JAULBW010004341.1:0-10703 GCA_032358265.1 Vaucheria bursata | reverse complement strand
TTGGTATCGGGCGGTTACCATTATTTTATCCATAACGAACAGCCCTTAGAGTACGTGCCGCCTGTAGCCACCCTACCCGATGCTCTGCGATTTATTTCATTGTTCTCTACACCACTCACGCACGCAGCAGTATTGGGCAAGAGTAGTATTTTGAAGCGCGACTATTTTTACGACAAAGCCTATCCGCATTCTGAAGATTACGAATTGTTTAGTCGCTTGGCACTCGCAAAAGTACCCATGGCAAATTTAGATTGCGCCTTGTATTGGGTGCGATTAAATCCAGAAAGCGTTTCGGTCGTTCATAATGACCAACAAATTAATTCGCACTTAAAAATCACCGAACGTAATATCGACCTGTGTTATCGCGATGGGGTTTCCATCAGTGCGCCGGTTTTAAAAATTATTAGCAATCGTATCAATGCTCCCATCTCCATCACCGAACTAAAAGATGCCATGCGTTTGTTAGATCATTATTACCACCGTCAAATTTTTGATCACACATTTTCTGCGGCCGAACTTCACGAAATTCAACATTACTTTTACCTTCATAAAGTCAACATCTTGATTCAATCTAATAAAATTGGATTTCGTCAACTTGGACGCAAACACTTACCATTTCTGTTCTCTAGCCTCCCCCTGCTCCGCCTCCAGTACCTTCGTCCCATTTTTCGAAAACTAATTATTTACCTCAAGTACCGCTCTTTTAAATTTAACTAAACTGTATGTGTGGCATTGCTGGCTTTCTTGATTTTACATCTGCTTCAACCGAAGCGGCGCTCGATGGCATGGTGCAGTCATTGGTGCACCGTGGTCCAGAATCTGGCGGCCTCTTGTTGCTCAACAATCAAGCCTCTGTTCAAATAGGCATCGGTCATCGCCGTTTATCCATCATCGACCTCAGTGCAGCAGGTCACCAACCCATGCAATCAGAATCACTCACCATTACCTTTAATGGCGAAATTTATAATTACCAAGAGCTGCAAGCCAGCCTCGTAGCCCTAGGCTATTCTTTCAAAGGCAATTCTGATACCGAAGTAATTCTAAATGCTTATAAGGCTTGGGGCGAGGCCTGCGTTGATAAATTCATCGGCATGTTTGCATTTGTGATTTACGATGCTCACAACAATCGTTTGTTCTGTGCCCGCGATCGTGCTGGTGTAAAACCGTTTTTTTATTATTGGGATGGCCAACTGTTTTTGTTTGCCTCTGAACTAAAAGCCTTTTTAAAACACCCTGGCTTTAAGAAACAGCTGAATCTGCACGCTGTAGCGGCTTTTGTTCAGTTCGGAAATGTACCAACCCCCCATTGCATCTACCGCGATTGTTTTAAACTCAAACCTGCTCATCACCTCAGCTTTGATCTGGCAACTAAAAACATGAGTATTAAGTCGTATTGGGATGTGTACGATAGTTATAATAAACCTAAACAAAACATCAGCATTGCAGATGCCATCACTGGTACCGAATCCATATTACAAAGCGCCTTCCAATACCGCATGGTGTCTGATGTACCAGTCGGCGTATTTTTAAGCGGTGGATATGATAGCGCTTGTCTCACCGCTCTGCTTCAAAAAGACAGAACGGAAAAACTCAGCACATTCACCATCGGTGTTCCCGATATTGGATTAAATGAAGCACCCTATGCGCGCGAAGTCGCCAAATACCTAGGCACGCGCCACACCGAAATTACCTGCACCGAAAAAGAAGTACTTGAATTAATTGATGAGCTCCCATTTTTTTACGATGAGCCCTTTGCCGATAGCAGTGCTATTCCAACGACACTCGTATGTAAAATGGCAAGACAACAAGTAAAGGTTGCCTTGAGCGCCGATGGTGGCGACGAGATTTTTGCGGGCTACAACCGTTATGATTACCTCATCAAGTACCGCGCTATTCTGTCGGCCACACCTGGCTTTGTGCGCAAAAGCGCTTACGCCATGATGGACTGGGTAAAGGCAGAAAATATTCCGTTTTTAAACAACACCTACAATTTTCATAACCGCTACGAAAAGCTGAAAATTTTATTGCGCGATCCTTCTCCAAAAAACATGATGCTGAGTTTGAGTAAACAGTACGATGAATTACAAAGCATCGAACTCTTTAAACACCGCACCATTCATATGAATACGGCATATCAAAGCAACGAACTGAGAAAAGAATTTTATACCCCACTCAGTTACATGATGGCCATTGATTATCAAACGTATTTGGTGGACGATATTTTACAAAAAGTAGACCGTGCTTCTATGAGCGTGAGTTTAGAAGCCCGCGAACCCTTTCTCGATCAGCGCATCATTGAATGGGCGGCGTCGCTACCAGATGATTACAAATATCACAATGGCATAAAAAAATACATCTTAAAAGAAATTGTGCATCAATACATCCCCAAACCTTTGATGGATCGTCCGAAAATGGGCTTTGCTATTCCCATCGAAAATTGGCTCATGGGCGAACTCCGTACAAAAGTTGAACATTATTTACGACCTGAACTACTCGATAGACAAGGCATTTTTCAGTCCGAAAAAATTACGCAATTAAAAACCGAATTTTTTTCTGGAAAAAAAGAACTCGGTGCTAAAATTTGGTATTTACTGATGTTTCAAATGTGGTACGAACAATGGATGGAAACCACTTAACCCATCCATACCACACGGTCTTGGTCTATTTTTAAGGTCTGCCGACTCTTTCTCGCCTTTTCGGTTTCGTTCAACATGTGATTCATGATGACCAAACTACTCAAGAAAAAAGGAATACATGGGATTTTTAAACGCACCAAGGCACCGTAATTTGAAATACTCACCCCTACCGAAAACGCAAAAAACAAGGCGAATATAATAGAGAAGAGTAAGAGTGGATGCGTTGTGATCATACTAAAAAATTTGTACACCTTCAGTCGCACCAACAGGTACATACAAAACACCAAAATAAAGGTATTCTCAACGGCACAAATACCCATTACCAAATTTCGAACGTCTAAAAACGTGGGACGAAACAAAGCCGCAAAAATTGCCTTGTGCGACACCGATAAGAGTCCAGTGATGCTGGCATCATAGTCGCCAATATCAAAGGAGTTGCCATTGTAATAACTCTGCTTTAAATCTTGCTGCGCACTCGATGCCGTCAGTACAACTTTCTCCATCGAATATTTCCCCAAATACTCGCCCAAGGTATCGAGCGTGTACAATCCGCCTGCAATGCCTATAAACAATAGCGAAGGCGCAAACATCACTTTCAAAAATGCACTTTTAATGCGCGACATCCGCAAAGCAACAAACCATAAAAACGACCCCGGCAACAAGGCAAATAAAATATAGGGTTTAATCAATAACAATAATATGGCGCCACTTGCTAATGCAATTAAATACTTGGGGTTGCGACGTTTTTGCGTAAAGAACCAATAAAATCCATGCGCGTAAATACAGGTGGCCGAAAACGTGACACTATCTTTCATCAAGCCACTACCCCAAAATACCACAGAAGGAATGTATAAAATGGACCACTTAAACTGATTGGCTAAACTCGGAAACTCATTTACAAAAATCAAAAACAGGCGCCACACACCAAGGTAACAAATGGCCGCTACCAAAATAGCAGCACACACGTAACTCTGTAGACTCACAATGACGATTGGCACAAAACATTTAGAAACAAAAAATGCGTAGGAATCATTGACCCAGTAAACAAATTCCACTTGACTGTTCATTAAATAATATTCGGTCATACTGGGCGACCCAAAATACAAATGCATGAAGTCTTCTGGTCGTTCTTGCAGCACATTCGCTAATGTGAGGGCGGTATTATAGTAATTAATGGTATCGCCGCCTTTGTAATAATAGTAATAGACAAGGCCTAAAGCCACAGCACCAAACATCTTAACTAACAAACCGGGCAAAAAGTATCTGTACACTGGGTTTTCCAGCTTCTTTTTTCTGCTAAATTTATGAGCGATTAAAATAATGATCGTCGCATAAATGGGTCCCAGTAATAAATCGTAAATGTCCATGCTAGCTGCATAAAATTAACCAATTCAAGAGCATTGAGCAAACACACCGCCTTTATAAGTTTTGATGGGTTGAGCGACCCGCTTGGTCAGTCGCAGATTTTGCCCTACCTCATCGGTATTGCTCAAACTGGCTTTAAAGTACACGTGCTCTCCTGCGAAAAACCCGCTCGTCTGGCCGCTGCTAAAACTAACATTGAATCAACTTTAGCCGAACATGGTATTGAGTGGCAGTATGTATTGTACGACGAAGACGGCAATTGGCAATCGCGCTGGCAGTATACTCGACAATTGCGCAACATGGCACTGACTTTACATCGCAAACATTCACTCGCACTCATTCACTGCCGCAGTTACCTTGCAGCTTTAACGGGGGTATACATGCATCGGCGACATAACATTCCGTTTATTTTCGACATGCGCGGCTTTTGGGCCGATGAGCGCATTGACGGTGGCATTTGGAAATTGTCGCATCCTATTCAAAGTATCCTGTATCGTTATTTTAAACACAAAGAACGCATCCTCTTAACACAGGCCGCCGCTGTGATTAGTCTAACGCAAGCCGGACTAAAAGAACTCTGCCGTTTGTATCCCACCTTACAACTCGAAAAAAAAACCAGCATCATTCCGTGTTGTACGAATACACAATTGTTTGATCCAGAAAAAATTAGTGCCGCATCCCTTCCCAATCTCCCACCAGATGCAGAACTATTAGTATACACTGGCTCTATTGGCACTTGGTATTACACCCAGCAAATGATTGACTGTGTCTGCGCCTGGCAAGCCATTCGACCAAACATTCGCCTCCTCATCTTAACAAAAGATCAGTCGCAATTAAACGCCATCATTTCTAAACTTCCAGCTGAACAACAAAGCCTCATTTTTAGTGCAGAAGCAGATCACAAAAAAGTGCCGCAATATTTAAAATGCGCTAAAGCCGCCATCTTTTTTATTAAACCTGCCTATTCTAAAATCGCTTCCTCGCCTACAAAAATGGCCGAGTGCTGGTCCATGAATCTGCCCATCATTACCAACAGCGGCATTGGCGATAACGATTATTACTTTAACCAATTTAATGCTGGCGTTTTAGTGAACGAATTTACACCCATGGCCTATGCAAAGGCCTTTCAAGATTTTAATCGCTTGCACTTACAGCCCGATCACTTACGTAACTTAGCCATTCAAGAATTTGATCATGCGCTGGCCATAAAGCGCTACACATGGGTGTATCAGCGCATCTTAGACCCTACTATAACTCAACATTAAGTGCTATCTTTGTGCTGCTTATGAAAACAATAATTGTAACAGGCGGGGCTGGCTACATTGGCTCACATACTCTCATCGAATTGCTCGAAAAAACAAATCATCGCGTTATTTCTGTCGACAATTATTCAAACTCTTCAGCGGCAACCTATGCGCGCGTAAAAAATATTACGAGCCGCAGTTTTGAAACCTTAGAATTAGATCTCTGCGACGAAAAAAAATTAAATCAATCCTTTGATGCCTTAGGCACCATTGATGGCATCATTCACTTTGCTGCGTTTAAATCGGTACCTGATAGTATGGCTGATCCGCTGCGCTATTACTTTAACAATAATACCTCGCTCTTACATCTTTTAAAATACTGTCGCGAGAAAAAAATTGCCTCCTTTATTTTTTCTTCATCGTGTTCTGTGTATGGCAATTCTAAAGAGCTGCCAGTGACAGAAAAAACCCCTATGGCAAAAGCAGAAAGTGCGTATGGCCATACCAAACAAATGGGCGAAGAAATGATTGGCTTCTTTTGTCAATCTCAACCCTGGTTTAAAGCCACCTTGCTCCGGTACTTCAATCCTGTGGGCGCTCACATGAGTGGAAAAAATGGCGAAGTGCCCGTAGGTCGGCCTAATAACTTGGTACCCGTGATTACGCAAACAGCTGTGGGAAAAAATTCTTTGACCGTGTTTGGAAACGATTACGATACCAAGGATGGCTATTGTGTGCGGGATTACATTCACGTAACCGACATTGCCGATGCGCATGTAAAAGCTCTGGATGTTCTATTACAAAACACTGGCAAGCAACAGTTGAGCCTCTATAATTTAGGCACAGGTACCGGCGTGAGTGTGATGGAGGTGATCCATTCGTTCGAAAAAGTGAGTGGCAAAACACTTAACTACACAGTCGGTGGGCGACGTGCTGGTGATGTGATTGCCGTATACGCTGATAATTCTTTGGTGAAAGCAGAACTCGGTTGGAACCCAGTATTTACACTCGACGATATGATGTCGAGTGCTTGGAAATGGCAACAGGAGCTAGAAGCAGGCACTGCTTAATTATACGCCCGCTTCTAAATGTGATCTAAAATTATTATCGTAATCACGGCGACTTCTTTGAATCACTTCTTGTGCTTCTTCCCGTCCGTAAGTATGCGTAATTTCTACCGCCTTTGTTTCTTGTCCCGGCATATTTTTATAGGTCAAGAAATAATGTTTGAGACGATTGATTAAAGTTTCCGGACAGTCGGATACATCTTTTAAATTCCCGAACACCTCATCTTGTTTAAGTACTGCAATGATTTTGTCATCGGCTTCCCCTTTGTCAATCATTCTAAATCCACCAATGGGAATGGCCTCTAGAATAATATCACCACTGGTGATGTGACGTTCGGTCAACACACAAATATCGAGCGGATCGCCATCGCCCTTCAATACTGGTTTTCCAGCCTTTTGCTCGGCAAATTCGCGCACCAATTCATCGCAATAGGTTTGTGGCACAAAGCCATAGAGTGCAGGCACATAATTTGAAAATTTTTGTGGACGATCTACTTTACGATAACCCGTGAGTTTATCGATTTCGTATTTAACGGTATCATCGGGTACCATTTCGATATAAGCTGTAATAACAGAAGGGCATTGGTCACCGATAGGGATCCCGTGCCAAGGATGGGGCTTAAATAATTGAACTTTCATGCCCTGCAAAGATATGAAAAAGCAGAATGAGAATGAGAATGAAGACAGAGCGAGAATGAGAACGAGAACGTTCTCTCGCGCGAATCCATTCGCGCGAGAGATCATAAGAACACGGAATAATTAATAAATAACCGCCAGAAAACTCGGCACCACTGATACTCAAAAGCAGAGTGAGAATGAGAACGAAGACAGAGCGAGAATGAGAACGAGAGCGTTCTCACGCGCGAATCCTTTCGCGCGAGAGCTCACAAGAACACGGAATAATTAATAGCTAATAATTAACAGAAGGAAAATGTCAGGAAACTCGGCAGTTCTGCCACATTCAGCGGACCCACCACGGATTGGGAAAACCCCTTTTATTTCGCGCTAACGAAACTGAAAGCTAGTCATGAATCCCGCTTCCAAAACCAATCCGTGGCTCCTTGATCAAAATGACCAAAGGGTACCGCCTAAAAATCGAGTGCTTTATTTTATTGTACCGCTGCTTGAAGCACGAACAAAAGGATTTGTTGTACTTAAGGCATAGGCTGTGATTAAATCTTGTCCTAATAAATGATAGGCGTCGATTTTTAAAATCTTACTATCGTTCACGCTCAAACTCACTTCTGCAAAAAAACCGTTGATCGAATAGAGTACCTTAGTGATCATTTCGCCAACTGCCTTCCCAACAAAAAAACCCCACTCCCATATCGCCTCCATCTTTTGTTCTAAGTCCAGTTCATTAAATTCTGCAAACGTCATCTTTTGAGTATTAAGCTTCTTTTACATCACAAAATTACGCATCATGATCATGGTACCGACGTTAATAAACGTCAAGCTAGGGTAAGTCCTTTGACAGATTTAATTTTCTTAACGCTTGTATAATCTTATCTTTAAACCATGAGCTCGCACTACAACTGCATTGTCGTATTAGGTCCCACAGCCAGTGGCAAGACACATCTGGCAGTTGAGCTCGCGCTGCGACTAAATGGAGCGGTCATTTCGGCAGATAGTCGGCAAGTGTACCAACAATTAAACATCGGTACTGGCAAAGATCTTCATGAATTTAAGCGGGCAGAAAAAAATATTCCGTATTACCTCATCGATCTGGTGCCACCTGGACAACAATTTTTTCTGCATGAATTTGTTACTGAACTTGACGCTGCCTTTCTACACATTCAATCATTGCAACAAACACCTATTATTTGTGGCGGCACTGGCCTTTACCTCGATGCCATCGCCCACGATTACCGTTATACAGCCGTACAAGAAAACGAAACCTTACGCAAAGAACTCAGCGCGCTTTCGAAACAAGATTTACAAACGCGTTTGTCGCAGTATCCTGAACACCTGCGTCAACACGTTGACCAACACGCCATCAAACGCCTCATTCGTGGCATTGAAGTAGCCGAATACTTACAGTCCAATAATCTGCCAGATCTGCCGCCCCGTCCCAATTACAAGCCTTTGTATATGGGCATTACCACTTCCCTTGAACAAAGACGGGCACGCATCCACGAACGCTTGCTCTCACGCTTAAAAAACGGACTGATTGAAGAAGCTGAACAGCTCTTGGCCCAAGGCATGAGTCACGAGCGCCTCCAGCGATTAGGATTAGAATACAAATTTCTCTCTTTGTATTTGCTCGGCGCTCTGGATCAATCGCAGCTAATTACCGAATTAGAAACGGCCATCGTTCAATACGCCAAACGACAAATGACCTGGTTCAGAAAAATGGAACGCAGTGGCATCACCATTCATTGGCAAGCCGCTGAAGAGCCCATAGAATCAATCCTCGAGCGCTTTCAATCCTAAACTTGTCTCATTCCTGATTACGCATGTGATTGAATGCACCGTGAAACAGGAATCCCCTAGGTCCAAAAATTTGCGTCTTTAAGTGCTTTTATTATATTTACTTTACTAAACAAAATTGGTGCCCAGCGTTTTTTGGCTTGTGCCTTCATTTAATTTTTTAATTTATGAAACAACAGTTTTACCTACTTTCATTCATTGCCTGCCTAGCCATTGCTGTCATTGGCTTTTTCGAGCCTTGGTTTTTTTGGTGTTATGCTGTGACCATTCCTATCATTATACTTGGCATTAGCGACATTAATCAAAAACGCCAAACATTAAAAAGAAATTTTCCCGTGGTGGGTCGCATGCGTTGGTGGGCAGAATGGATGCGTCCAAAAATCTACCAATACTTTGTAGAGTCCGACACTGGCGGTGCACCATTTAATCGCCTCAGTAGAAATGTGATTTATCAACGGGCAAAAAAAGTGACGGATAGCACACCCTTTGGTACCCAACTCAATGTGTATGAAGAAGGCTACGAATGGCTCAATCACTCCATCACACCATTGCCACTCGAAAAAGGCGATCACGATCCGCGTGTAATGGTCGGCGGCCCAGACTGTAAACAGCCTTATCTTGCTAGCATCTACAATATTTCTGCCATGAGTTTTGGTTCCTTGAGTAAAAACGCTATCATGGCTCTGAACGGTGGCGCTAAACTCGGCGGCTTTGCACACAATACGGGCGAAGGCGGACTCAGTCCTTACCATTTACAAATGGGTGGTGACATCATTTGGCAAATTGGTACTGGTTATTTTGGCTGTCGATATCCCGATGGCAGTTTTAACTACGATGCTTTTCAAGAAAGAGCTGTACTGCCCAATGTAAAAATGATTGAGATAAAATTATCGCAAGGTGCGAAGCCCGGACACGGTGGTATTTTACCAGCAGCAAAAGTAACGGATGAAATTGCAAAAATTCGTCTCGTTGAAAAAGGTAAAGATGTACTGTCGCCGAGTTACCACGGGGCTTTCAAAACTCCCATAGAAATGCTGGAGTTTATCAAAAAATTACGCGATCTCAGCGGTGGTAAACCGGTTGGATTTAAATTGTGTATCGGACAAAAATCGCAGTTCATCGCTATTTGTAAAGCGATGATCAAAACCAATATTATGCCTGACTTTATCACGGTAGATGGCGGCGAAGGCGGTACTGGTGCGGCGCCACTCGAATTCAGCAATTCAGTTGGCATGCCTTTACGCGAAGGACTCACATTTGTATACGATGCTTTACATGGGTTTGGCATTAAAAAACACATTCGTATCATTGCTTCAGGCAAAGTACATACTGGCTTTGATCTCATTAAAAACATAGCAATGGGGGCAGACATGTGCAATGGGGCGCGTGCCATGTTGTTGGCCGTTGGTTGTATTCAAGCCCTAGAGTGTAATACTAATAATTGTCCAACCGGTGTAGCGACACAAAATCCAAAACTTTACGAAGGCTTAGATGTCACCGATAAAAAAGCGCGGGTCGCAAATTTCCATCACGAAACTGTAAAAGCTGCAGTAGAATTGATGTCTGCGGCTGGCATCAGCAAAACGTCCCAATTACATCGCTCATTAATTTATCGCAGAATCAGTCCGTATCAAATCATGACCTATGCCGAAATGTATCCTTACTTATTAAAAGGATCGTTGCTTGAAGCGCCGTATCCGCGGGGTTGGGAGCTCGAAGTCATGCACAGTAATGAACACTCGTTTGAAACCTTAGCACGGGTGTAATTAGAATTTAAGTATGGCCACACTCACATCATCAATTTGTTCGAGTGCGCCTTTCCAAGTGGCAAAGTTTTTTTCTAAGAGCTCAGCTTGCTGTGTTGCTGACTGAGATTGTATTTCTAACAAATAGCTTTGTAAGGACGCGTATTTGTATTTTTTTCCTTTGGCCCCGCCAAACTGATCGGCATAACCATCGGT
>JAULBW010004330.1:0-20766 GCA_032358265.1 Vaucheria bursata | reverse complement strand
CAGCAACACATGTAGGTTAATATCAAATACTATTTCTGTTTTTATGTTATTTGTTGTGTTTGTATTTTCCTAACACTGAGACCTTTAAATTTTTTTATAGGGCATTATAACTATGCTGACAATTTGTCAGCAAAAAGAAGTGAATATGACAAAAACTTATGTGACCAAGAAGATTTAATATTGATTAAACCTTATAAATATAGATTTTGATAATAATTTAAAATTTAGTTTCTGCAGCCAGATTACGTCACCCAACTTAAAACTTCCCTAATGTTAGTTTTCTCTTTTTTGAATGCATTAAAAAACCTTAAAAAGTTGTGGTTAATCAAGGTACTTAAATTTAACTAGCATAAAAATAGCCAATTTTTATGTAAATTCTGTCATGGATCCTTACAGAAATTTTCTATCATGAATGTAGCAGACAAGGTGGCAACAAGCAGGACACAACACCATAGAAGCATGGTAACATTATACAAACATAATTTGCGTTGCTGAGAGTGAATTAGAAACACACTCAGCAACACAACAAACAAAGTCTCAATGCCAATCTATCTGGAGAGTTACAAAATGATGCAGCTAAATATTGGAATAACTCTAAAAAGAGTAATTTCCTTAAGAACTAATTGTTGTAAACAAATTAGTTTCTAACATTTTCTCCCAATCTCAATGTTCATCAGTAACCAATTGCACATATATGCTCAGCTCTGCTCCATCTGCTTCTTCATTAATCACTTTCCTGCTTGCTGATTGATTGTTTTTCTCAAACTTGCAGCAACATTGTGGATCTCAATGGATACTGAATTTTGATTACAAATTACATTTTTCTCTCTTTTAGAAGATTGATAGTTCTAGCATATAAATGTCCTCTTTCTGTCACTGACAAAATATGATAATGGACGAAGAATGTCTTGCCTTGTGGTAATATACTATATCACCCGAGAGTTGAGATTTTGCCCATTCTCCATTATATATTGGATTCACTCACTAAATTTTGTTCATAAAATGCCTGGTAATGTGCATCAGTTCATGGACATTGATATCAGCATTGCAAGGTACTTTCTTGCAGTAGCTAATTGTTAGGAATTTACCTCTAAGAGAGTTAATTCTATACTGTAGCTGCGGTACGTTTCTCCTAATGCTTTGTTGAAGCTTCAGTTCTGACTATGAGAACAAGTTTCAGTTTAGATTATGAGAACAAGTTTTAGTAAGTGATATTTTGTTGTGTTGATGAAGTTATCTCACTTCTATCAACACAATTTAGGATGTAATAATATACGTATTCTGTCACAAATTCCTTGTGTTTATGTTGTACTTTACATTCCTGGCACTAATCATTTCAAAATAATGTCATAAATCCCCATTGGCATGTATTCATATTAAAGTGATACTTTAAAATTATTGCTTTTAGATTAAATAATAGTCACGCAATGAATTTGATATTTCAATCCTTTCATTTTCGCAGTTTTTGTAGCATGAAGTACGAAACTTCGGTAGAGTTTGTAGTTGTCAGCAATGAGTGCAAAAAGCCGACTAAAAATATTCTGAGACACATGTCTAAAATATTTTTGAAATTTGGGGGAATGATGAATGAACAAAAATTATATTTGCGCCCCGCACGGCAAAATATGAAATGTAGAAAACCAAGATCAGACATGTTGGATGCAAGTTTGACAGGGTAATCGAAGAAATTGAGGTCCTCATGAAATCAATGGCTGAATGTATCATTAGATTTGAACTGCCCAAAACATATAACTCCGGCAGCTTGCTTGAATTATGTTCTCCCAGTTCGATAGTCATTAGAATAGCAGAAGGCGATAATAATTTGATAATAATAAGCGGAAATCTCGAATTAAAAAAAATACAGACTGTGAGTCTTCCTGCACCATCTTTATCATTTATTTGGGTAGAATGTGATATGATTTTGGTAGTTCTTTCAACGGGACATCTCTCTCTGATTGATCATTATGCTGACGATGAATGGCGTGTATTATCCACTCAACTCATACACAACAAACTGGCTGAAAATGATATTTCTGCTCGCTTGTTGGTTTCAGAGGGATTTGTTTGGATACTTTTTTCGGATGGAGTTGTGTGTTCGGTACCTATGCATGATTTACTTTCCCAAAAAAGGTGCACACTAATAAAACCCTACGGAGATTTCGAAAATAATTGTGCAGATTTAAGTTGCGTAAAACTTCAGGTAGAAGAAGCTGAAACGTTGAAAGTGGTAGCTCTATCTGTTATGAGTTTGCGACAACAAATATAATGACTTTTGTATGTGCTGTAACATTACCCAGTTAATTGGACAAGAAGAGGTTCATGACATAACTGCATGTTATCCTAGAGCCCCTCTTTTTGAAACAAGCACTTACCAGTCCCATCTCATTATTGGTGTAGGACGAAATCCCGCAATTGCAACATACACTGTAGGCAAAGATGTGGACACGTTCAGTTTAGGACAAGTTGCATGGGCTGTTGCAGGTATTACATAGTTGTTTTCTATAAATACTGCGTGACATACAATATTACATTTAACATATATGTTGATGTTCACGTCTTCTTTTTACATCTATCTTCTGAAAAGTTCTGATATAAGACTAAAGTTATTACAACACACAATCAACGAATTCAAGGTATATCAAAATTGATCGGTAGCTGTCTCTCTTTATTATTACTTGATGCTATAAATTCTCTGCAAGGCAAGTTGGTTGGTATGGCTATTGAAACAATTGGTGGAACTGTTGGTGGCGTATTGAATTTTGTTGGGTTTGGCAAACGCTTAAGCGAAGGGAATACTGCAGATGTGGACGATTTGAATCGAAAGCTTCCTCCAGCAACGGATTTATCACTGTCTTGCATACCCCTGGATGATTCATTTAGGGCCATAAAAAGAATATGGGCATCTCCATCAGGAAATTTAGCTGCTGCAGTAGATGGATTTGGAAGGGTCCTCCTACTTGATATGCATTTAGGAGGTGGTGGTACAGTTGTGCGAATGTGGAAGGGACTTCGTGATGCAACTTGCGGGTGGTTTGAGGTGGCAGAACTTTGGGATGAGGATCACCTCATTGAATTAAATTTTGATGGTAATCCTGTTGTTGATAATGCACACGTTCGAATAAGTTTATATCTAGCAATCTTAGCTCCCTGTCGAGGCCATGTACAGGTAGGGAGAAGTGTAATGTCCTGCATATTATCACTGTTGTATCTATGTTTATTGCTTTTTTGTTTTAAATTGTTGTACCAAATTCATATTATTTAAATTGTACATATTTCTTAGATATGGCAAATGCCTCATGGTCCTTGTGTTAGAATCATTGCTGTGCCTTTTGGTATATCGCTTCGAACAATCCGAGCTGTAAGTTTCAATCAACATGAGAGCACACGAAAAATGTTTCAATGCTATGTTTTGTCTGTCTTTCCTGATGGCATCTCTGTCGAATTTCGGCAACTTTCTGTGTTGATGACTCATTTGAAGTTGATTCACAACCCAAAAATAGATGAAAATAATGCTCGTTTAAAGATTCCAACAGTGCAGCATATCATTTATGAAATTGAAAAACTTCAGAGAAAGTCGAATTCGCTTCATAAATCGAGCATTTTAGCAGATACATATTCTGAACCTCTTTTGACCTTATTAGAAAGTTTTGTTCAAGATGATGTACCAGAGAGTCAATTTGTAGCAGCTCTTGAAGCTATAGATAATGCATGTGAGGCAGGCCTTATTCTAAGTGCAGAATTTTATTTGAAAACTGCTACTTTTACTAAATTGCGTGCATCTCTATCATCATCTGATGGGGAAGAATATGAGAGGCTAAATTTGCGTTGTTCTTTTCATGATCTCTATGTCGATATAATGTCTGCTCATGAACATAATTCAGTTGAAGTTCATAATGCTTCTGATGCTGTTGATTTTATGCCTGCCAGTACCCGTGGATGGGAATTGCATGGTTTAGCTTGTGAATGTCTTGAATGGGTCGCTTTGGCCAATTTGAACACTCAAAATAAAATTTCCTCAAACTCCTTACCTCACTTTCCATCATTCTTAAAAGTTGCTGAATGTGTCCTGGAGAAGTCTGGAAAAGTGCATCCCGCGCTTTGCTGGAAACATGAAATCAAAGATATGTCATCAGCCAATATATTAATAGCATGGATGTTCTATCCATTACTAGACCCATCTTTTGGAATTCGCTCACTGGAAAAAATTTTCTCGCACATTGCTGAGGTTGAAATTAGTGAGCTTCTTGAATCAACTCCAATCCGTGAAGTTCCTTATATTTCTGGTTTTACAAAATGGTTTTTTGAACTTTCTCCTCAACGTGCGGTATCTCTTACCCTTAAGCAGGATGCTCGCTCTTGTACTATATTACGCTGGCTACGGTCTCAACTCATTGAAGCTTCTAAAAATATAGAAGTAGAAAATGCATCAATATGTCTAGAGCATTTATTGAGACCTATATATGATGCATGTAGAAGTTCACCTTTGCTTGAAAGTGCTATGGTATTGGCTGTAGTGGCTGGAGAGGCGCAGCTTGCAGCAGCATTGCAGGTAGAAGCTATCACATTGGGTACAATTTCGTTAGAAAGAGGTAAAAGGTGGAACTTATTAGCTCGAAAGCTTCGCGCGTGTCTATTTTTGAATCATCAGATTTCAAAATGCACAATTCGAATGCAAGAATCGAAATTTTACGGAAGGTGATTTTTGTAACATAAATCATTGTTTTATGTATTTTGAATAAATTTATAGTGTTATTGATGTTATTTAGGATCTTATGATGTGATTTTAATGTAACAACAGACATATGATATTGCTGTCAAGTTTATTTTCGAGTGTGTTATATATATCAGAAATGCGTTGGACTTAAAATGATTGAAATCTGCTTATTTTCAAAATTATCATCATTATTGCTTGCATGATCAGATTCACTGTGCAACTCCTTGAAGAAGGTAAAGCATCATTTTCCATTGCATCTCTCATTGCCAAAGAGCAGCTTATTTTGTACAAGGACATATCAATTTTAGCATGCCGAAATCGTGAAGCTGCTGAACTTTTTGCTGCTGAAGAATGGTGGAGAACTTACTCAAGTATTCCTAGTAAGAATAATTTGTTTGATGTGACTCAGAGTCATGCAGACAATATGCAGGACAAAATATTGCATGTTGCAAAGAGCAGTTTGGATTGCATGAACGCAGGAGGCTCTGGTTCTTTGTTGATTTTTCCTAAACATGCGCAACCTCTGTTACTTGCATGCCATCGTACTCGTTTGCTGCTGTTGAGTTGGATTTCAATGGACAGGGAAGGACAACTTTCTGATTCATTACAGCCGTTAGGTACGACAGTTCAGTTAAATGCAATAGCATAGATATGTAATATCGAGTATTTTTTTTTAAATAACTTGGAAATGTTACTTATCACATTATTTCATTCTATTTCTATCGTAGGTGCTGTTGTGGAGCATTTAAGCTTTATAAGTGCAGCACATGAAACATTTGTTGGTTTGATTTCTTATGATTTGTGGAATTCAGGACTATGCCAATATCTATCAAATATGACACACGATTGTAGCAATATATCCAGCTCCAAAGGTGCTGTTCTACATGTCGTCCTAAGTGCTGCTGAGCAGTTTCTGCGATGTGTAAACAAAATAGCAGTAAAAGATGGTAATGTCGAAAACGCAGATATAGCTTACCAGCATGCCGCCGAATTTGTTCTGAAACTTGAGGCTGAATGTTCTAATGTATGGCCTGGAGCTCCTGACCAATGGTTGCGTGAATGCTGCTCAAGAATATCTAATAATAAAAGAGTACTGCCCTCTACTGCTGCTATTGAGGCTCATGTGGTTGTCATTCAAGCTCTTCGAGTAGCTGCGACATGTTCTTTTTCTGGAATTGAAGCGCTGAACTTATTCCCTTCCTCAGAATATCTTTTTACTCAGACATCTTTGGAGCACGATAGAGATTATGGCCTACGTATAGCTGATTCAAGCGATCACTATAAGAAGAAACGTATGGATTTTTTTTGTGCTGCACTAAAATTCATTCAAAATGGCTCGGCAACTGCAGTCTATGATTTGGCCCAATGCCTTGGAGAGGTGAACATTGCTTTGTGGACCAAAATTTTTATTATAATCACCTAAACTTATTTTCAAAATGTTTACATGCAGAATTTCACACACATTCGCGTACTCCATTTTCGCTCTCTCTTGATGTACGGTCATGATCAAGAAGCAGAAAATCTCATCAATGATGCAAGTAATGCTTCGGACGAAATGATTAAAGAGGTAATAAAGGTGTCACGTCATCGACTAAGCATGGCAGTGCATGTAGCAGCATCCCATCCTACGCTACTAGCTGAGCTTGATCCAGAGATGATTGAGTGGATAAGAGGAAGTTGTTTGACTGATGAGTTGAAATTTTCTGGTAAAGGAAGTCTAAGGTCGCTGCTAGGTTTGCTTGAAGCAGCTTCACGAGCAGCTATTGTCGGTAACCCACAATGGAAGCTTTTAAATCAGATGTGTCTTTTCACCAATGCTCTCATTCGAGGATTGGGCTGATTGAGAAGTATTTCTCATTGTTGATGATCAATTCATAGTTGATACATATATGATTCCAACTAGTGGGTACTGAAAATGTTCATGTATATAAGTGGTGCTGCATTTTAATTTTTGTATTGATAAAAGCATGCATTATGGACACAATTTCTGAATCAATATTATTTGCATTAATATTACATTTGCTTTTATAGGCATGAAATTTCTGTCATATAGCTGTTAGGATTCATATTTTTGTATGAACATTTGAAAACGAAATTGAATCTGATGACAGCTGCATTATGGTTTGAGCTTGTTACGTACTAGAAAACATCAAAGATACATAAAATTGTAAAAATGAAAAAAGTAGAATATTAGCTGAAATGTACAAATCTTAGGTATAATTTTCATTGCTATGAAACTGCTTCTCAAGGCTCTGAATGAATTGAACAGGATTGCGTTCGAGATATTTACGCTGCACTTCGACTATAGCCTCAAAAGCTGCTGATGCAGTGGACTCATCGTGAAATCTATCGCAGTACTGAATCTGCCATGCTTCCTTCTGAACACCAAGTTCAATTTTTAATCCCGGTCCTGATGGATAACTGTGAAAACCAAAAGTGTGTTCAATGTAACTGAGCGGACTAAATATTGCCAATACTACTTTGAGACATATTTGCATAGAAAAACAACTCAAGCTTCCAATATTACTTCGTATCCACTAGCAAATTTATGAAACCACAATGATCCACATTTCCATATGGTATAGCATATCTTTTTAATGAAAAAAAACATATCTAAAAATTTACACAGATAAGATAATGATAAAATTTTTTATTGATCTAGTGCTTTAAAATAGAACCTAAATCAAGTTTTATATATATATTATCTTTATTTGACAATACTGTGTCAAGGTATATATTGTAATGTAATTAGTTACCTACAACAACTGAGAAAAAAGCCTTCTTCTTTTGCCTCGTCACAAAGAAATGTGTCAGTTTCTTGCCGAACACCCTTGTGTGTTAAAGCAGTAGTAACATTACTAGAACTACTATCAGCGAAACGTGCTGCGCAAGTCAAACAATTACCCTTCCGGCAGTCATACGGTGCTCGAAATCCTGCCAATTCTGCAGCCTTACATGTACATCAATCCAAAGTCAACCAAATCGAAAAGTCAATAAAAGATCAATTTAAACTTAAATCTATTTATACCTGTAATAGCGTGCAATTTCGTGGTATGACAACTTTTTTCTCTTCATCAAAAAATTGAAATGTTACTTCCCACCCACGATCAGGATGTACGCTTAATTCTAACTTTGAAAAAATATAGGAATTTCGCGAAATGTGAAATCTTGGGAATATAAACGGAACTATCTGCTGAGCTAGAGATACTAGAATAATTGAAATGATATACCAGCTTAACAGAGTTTTCATAGTTACTGCAATATAGGAACTGATGAGTTTTCTTGAAGGGGCTCAGAGGCACCCAAATTCTTTCGAAGTTTTTTTTCTTGTCACGCGTATATGATTTCTATTTGTCTAATGCATGATCTTCAAAAATAATCATGAGTACGAGCATGATTTTAAATATTCCTCAAAAAAACTGTTTTCTACCCCTATTTTTCCACTGGCAAAACATTTTGGCATATGGTAACAGCACATGAAAAGCTTTTCGGGGATTGAAAAATTTTTTGTATTAAATTGGTTAAGCATATGTGGCCGAATTAATGGAGTGAAAGGAGGGATTTCCTAATTCTGTCAGCCTGATAGAGCTAAGTTGACTCTATCATAGCTATATCCTAACACGAAAAACCGCACTTTTCTACATTAGTAAACATTTTGTTTCTATCACTAAATATCGAATTATATTTTGTGCGTGCACAAATCTGTTATGAGTTGGCATGTTGTGTTGCCACACTGACATGCCCAGATTTCCGCATTCGATTTTCAGACTTTCTCATCACACTGTTGGATAACATAAATTCAAGATGGATAAAGCTTTGAAGTTCATATGCAGTAGTGTTTCTTAAGCTTGGTGATGGGACAAATGGACTTATGTTGACATTCAAAGGAAAAAAATGAGTGCTTGTATCTCAAGAAAAAAATATGAACCACAAAATGAACAGCTCTGTGGTCTGAGGGGAAAAATGTTAAAACATGAAAAATGTGTGATAAATATAAATATTTGGGAAATCTCTATGCAGATTGTACCAAATTTTCAACAGTCTGGAAAAGAAGGAAATGACCTATGAAAGTGATTATGAGAGAAATTTAGTCAGATGAGATGGGTAAAAATGCATGTTAAAAACTCTTAGCAATTTTTCATAACCAAAATAGTGTACTGTACTAAAAATGATTGCTAAGTTACAATTAATGAAAAGATCAGTTTTAACAGTCCATGTCTGACATTGTAGTTCAAAACCTTCACTGCACTTATAACATGCAAATAAACCTTGCAAGACCAACTGCATATTAGTGTGCAAAGACAGCTAACATAATCCATCATACTACATAATAGCTCACCAAAAAATTCAATTTTTGAATGAAAAATTCAAAAATTACAAATTCAATAAAAATATATTGTTTATTTAATACAAAACTTATCAATGTATCCCCAGGAAGAATTCAATTTAACTTCAACATAGATATTATGAAAGTCAAACTTTCAGGCCCTATTGTAACTGGGAAAATAAAATAAAATTTCATTTAATTGATCCAAAATGTACTATTTATCATAGTGTCACATGACAACAATACCTAGCTTGCTTTCAGCCAATATCTAAAAAATGTACTTTCAAAAATAAATGAATTATCTTATCAACACATACAAAAAATACATCTGCTGGTAAAAAATGAATGGTAAATCTTCTCAATACATGTAAAATAATACGTGCAATGTAACTGGTGAAAAAAACATAGTATGAAAACAAACCACAAGTTTCACCCAATACTTAGCTATTTAACTTCAGTAGTCTTTTAATGAGACCAGCTATGTGGATCTTTAAAGTAATTATCTGGCTCTGCAAGTAGTTGGCTATATTGAAGCAAAAAAGAAAGTCCAAAGATAGCCTATCTTCTCAAGAGATGAAATCACAAAAAACTGCAACCATTTCAATAGACTCTTGACAAAAAAAGGTGCATGTCTAAATCTTTAATTTTAAAAAAGTGCAATGTCTTGAATGCCTTTTTAAGTGGTCTCCAAGTTTCAATGAGCACAATAAAGAGCATTATCAATATGATCACTTAAAGAAATGCATTTTCTTAATATTCTAGAAATGATGCTGTCAAACATATGGCTGTAAGAGCAAAAAATTTACTGGTTTAGCCTTGCTGTGGTGCACTGTACATTAATTACCTCTAAACAATTGTATCACTGATCAGAGGTTGAATTCTTGTTACAACATAATGATTTCATTTTTCATTCAAAACTTGATATGTTCAAAAACAAAATTCTATCTGCTACAGCAAAATGAAGCGGTTTGGCTTGGATGTAATTGTAACAGAGTTAAGCTAATTTTGCCAGGCTGACAAAATCCAGAAGTCCTAATAAAACAAAGCCAAAATATGGTGGCAGTCAAAACTTCATATTTTCAACCAGTGGCAAAATGTGACAAAAGATGGTAGCCAAGTTGGAAAAAAATCCATTGGCTAAATAATACCTTGAAAACTTTTTTGCTTGAGCGGCCCAACTGACTCACTATTAGTTCATATTCAACCATATTTTTCAGGTCATAAAATTTAAGGAAAGAAAGGAATTATAAAAACATAAAAATTAAGAATTGAAAAATGAACTGATCTGCCAAAACAGACTTTTAAATTTCTATTTTTGCTTGCAAAAAAATAAGTTGTCATTGCATTGTAGAGCAATGTTAGGAATTAACCCATAAGGGATTTGATTGTATTCTGTAGCTGTGGTATGTTTATCCCGAAGCTATGTGGAAGTTTCAGTTAAGGTTTGAAAATAAGTTTTAGTAAATGATGTTTTGTTGTGTTGAAGTCATTTCACTACTAGCAACACAATTTAGCATGTGGTAATATACGTATTCTGTCACAGATTTCCTGTGTTTCCATTGTGTGTTATATTTCTAATAGGCAATTGCATTCACAATGACTCGAAATGCTTATCACAGTTCCTGCATTAAATCCTGGTAGATACTGATCAAAATGAAAAAGTTATATGATTCAATTGATTTTAAATTGATTCAACAAATGTTATACTGTTTGAAAAAAAGACAAATTCATATCTTTCCATTTTGATGTTGAAAGTCCTTGACTCATTCAAATCTGTATTAATCTCTAGCAAAATGATTTTTTTCTACAAATAAATTGAATGAAATTCTCAAAGTAAAATGCATGACTCATTTCAACTGCAATAGAATTTGAAGCATCAGCCTCTGCATTTAAATTTTATTTGTACATAAATAAAACGGCAAATCATGATCAGCCCTAATTTCTTAAATAAAGCATCTAACTGTGCTTTACAGCAGGACATTCAAATTCTAAGTATGCACTTACAGTGTAATATTGACCTCAGTATTGAATGCAAATAACATCAGAACAATTAATGGGTTAATAATATCTGGTAATGTTAGCTGCAAAATAAGATACCAGTTGATACTATATGTTACATCCTGCATTACTTTGCCTCAAGTCAGTTTCATGCAAGTAAAAATCCATGTGAATTTGAATTGTTGGTATTGATTGAAGCATGCGTAATGTGTCTCCAGAGTGCTATATATTTTTCAACATGTGACATGATATCTGCACTATTTTGAAAATGAAAAAAACAAATTTTTCATTGATACGTTGCAAGTGTAACCGAAATATTAGGCAATATTCAAAGATGGTTGAGAAATCAACAAGGATGTCTTGCCTTTCCTTGCTGATGCAAAAAATCAGTGGATAGAATAAGAGAAAATAGTCCATGTTGTTGAGATAGTAAACATGTAATGTTCTATCAAAACTAAACCTGTACAATTTTAATTTGATTACACTCGACTAGTCAACATTTTTTTAACTGGTGTCAGATCTAGTAACTTGTGAAGATGTTGGTCGTATACGAGTGTCCACATAAAACGAAAACATCTTTTAAATACATTTATTAGCAT
Source organism: Vaucheria bursata (assembly GCA_032358265.1). NCBI lineage: Eukaryota > Xanthophyceae > Vaucheriales > Vaucheriaceae > Vaucheria > Vaucheria bursata. The sequence goes on along the minus strand of JAULBW010004330.1, from coordinate 9,128 downwards.
TTCCAAGTACCAACTAATACAACTGGAATCATTTGCATTTTATTGTTACAATTGAAACGTGATACAATTGGGGTTTACTGCATGTTAGTGGACAATGCATGTTACAGAGTAGAGAATAACCTTATTTGCTGTTCCAATCCAATTTAATCTACTAACTTGATTCATTTACTCATTAATTTGATGCAGATAAATTGATATTTATCCAGAGCAAACAATGCCATAATCATCAGCAAGTTCGAAAACCGTACTATACAAATTTTCACTTCGAACATGGGGCTTATGCAAGACCGGTGTAAAGATGGTACACAGGCGTACAGCCAATGTCTTCCTACACTGGAAGACTTAGAGCAGAAATAAATCGGACTAAGCACTTTCTTAGAATGTACCTTCGCATTTATAGACTTGTATCATTGTATTTGAAAAAAGCAATTGAATGTGAAAGAAGTAAAAACAGGCATGATATTGTATAATCAAACGGAGTTTTGGGATGAAAATGGAAACTATGAATTTAAAAAAAAGGCAGTATATATTGATATATAAGATAAAGCAATGAATCATTTATTCTTTAGACTGAACGAAACTTCTTCTGGTCAGTATTTCAATGTCAAACGACATGACATACAGCACCTCCCTGAATCTATATGATTTCCAGCTACCAGAGCATACCAAGTTGGTCACCTGTAATTTTTGCTTTTCTAATGAGCTGCCCTCTTAATTTACTATCTGCCCCAACCCATTCACAAAAGGATGTTATAGTTTGGGAGTGAAGTGCTATGATTTTCCCTCGAATCTTATTTAATCGTGCCTCGCCCAGGACTACTTTCCCAACGATTACTGCTGGCGAAAAAATACCAAATTGACTTATTTTTCCCATACGCAATTCAGTTCTAACGCTTCTTGGCCTATCTCGAATAGTCGAGTTATTAATTACGTTAACACTGGCGACAAAGCTGCTATCACGAGGGCTTATAGAATGTAAAACAAATCCGTTCACGATGCATGGCACAAGTGCACTAAGCAGCACGAGAAATGGAATCTTCATAGTAGGTAAATTAGTGACTGGCAGTCTGGTACGTTCGATCCTGGAGATGAAAACACACACAATAAATTTTATCGTGAACTTGATTCATTTTGTATGAAAAAATTGTCATCAAAACTTGTGAAAAAATCGTACTATTAAAATGGGGAACAGAATTTATTTTATGCAAGCATGGTATCAAACAAATTTGTACTTTTATTTGAAAAATATCATACTTTTATACAAAATAAATAAGGAATCAATTAGGGAAATTATTGCGTAAAAATGCGATGATAAATATGGCTGACAGTAAAACCCCAGCTAATAATGCTCAGAATTTGTCGGCGAATCCCATTAGTATTGCTCGTCCTGAGGATATCGGTGACAGCAACATTCCACGGAAAATTTGGACACATTATTCAGGTTTAGTTTTAAAAGAAAAGAACGTGATCGCCACCTTAAATATCGGCCAGCGGCTTGATTTAAAATCAATATATACTGCTGATAAAGCGTTGGTAGAATATAACCCGAGGAAACGCCACGCATGCATACTTCGAACAGTAAACCCAAAGAGCACGGCGGCTGTGTTTCAAACGGGGAAGGTAATGATAATAGGATGTTGCAGTACAGAGACTGTTCATGATCTTGCACTGCAGTACATGCGGTCGTTGATTCTTCTCTCTGGTTTATCTCTGCGCATTCCGAGTGTTCACATTCAAAATGTAGTTGTGACGTGCCAACTCGAATTTGGACTGGAACTTGAACGCATTGAGAGTGATTATTCCAAAAACGTAAGGTACGAGCCTGAGTTATTTCCTGGACTTACTTTTCGTTTTGAGCAGCCAAATGTAAATATTATCTTTATTCTGTTTGCGGATGGAGCAGTTACAATATCTGGCAACAAAAGTATTCAACTGATACAAAGTGCAATTGGTATTATGTATCCTATATTAATTAAATACAAGAAATGTGAGAAACTTGTACAATCATAGTAGCTACATCTTATACGCTTTACGCTTTTTTTAGTCTTTAAAGATGTTGCAGATTTTTTTGTCTCATCTTTGCTTCTAAAATTTTTAGTGGTACTTGGAAAGCATTTACTCAAGTTATGAATGCATTCTTTGGTCCCGTTAATCAATTCTTGATTTTAATATCCGAGTTAAATATTAATATAAGTAGATATAGTGTTATGGATAAATAAAATAATGCAAAGAAAGTTTCTAATAACTAGTATCTCAAAAAATATTGCAATTAATATTCCAGTTCAAGCTTGTTCCATCGGGATAGAATAATGTATAGGCACACATATAAGAAAATGGATTCTCAATTAAGATCTTATAGACCTAAATTCATTGTACATGACCTGTTGACAAAAAACTTACATTGTGTTCAAATTGCTCACATAAAAAGTTCATGAATTGATTGATATAGCAAAGTACAAAAAGGCATAATATGAATGTGACTTAGTGGATGCAAAGCTCGTTTAAACAAAAGTCACGAATAAAATTAAATGCCATTAGTGGGATTTAGCAAGTAATGCTCAACACTTTTAACGATCAATTTTCAAGACCAAGTCTTCTCATCTTGAATTTCGACATTTTTTGTTGCTGAACCTGATGTGCTGATATCGATGCTAACGGCCCATTAGTACTCTCTGGGATAATAGAATTCGGCATTTTGCTGACTGTTTCTGTGTACGCAGTCATGAGTTGACCAAATGAATTTTCAGTTCTTGGCTCTCGAGCGGGTATTTCTCGCTCCTGAACTTTTGGACTAAAATGGACAGATTTCCGTGGAGTAGAGATATTACTTTCCATCTTTATGATAGATGATTTCTTAGAGCTATCATGACTGTCAGCTTCAAGCGTTTGGTCGATTGTGAGAGAATTTGATGGTAATTTTATATCTGCATCTTCAGGAATCTGAGTGGGAATAGAAGTTCTCTTCAAATGACTCATAGAAGAGTCAAGCAAGAAGCCTTTTTTCCAGCCTTTTCTAGTGGAGTCTGATGTCGCCGAGCTCAACTCGTTTGCATTATTAGAAATCTCAAGCTGAGCTTTCATTTCTCGCTCCATAGTTAAAGACGAAGAATTGACGTCTAGTGTAGCAGAATTTTTCATTTGAGTTTCTTTCACAATGATTCGAGATGTTTTATTTTTTTTACTTTTAGAACCATCTAAAAAGCCTTTTTTCCATCCCTTTCCAACGATTCCTTTTGAACGGAATTCTTTACTCTCTTCCTCTGCGACGATTTCCTGCTGCTCGAGCTCTTCAAGTTTTTTATTTAATGTAATTTCATTGCCATGATCCTTTTTCGGAAAATGTGAAGTATTCGCCAAATCTAGAATGTCATTGTTTGACCATACGTCGGGTTGGTGATCAGCGTACAGCTTTTTAGCAGCTGAGGGCGATGCTTTCAATATCTTTCCGATGTCTACTAATTCTGTATTTATTTCGACCCCAGAGTCATCAATCCACTCTCGAATCTCAACAATTCCGTTAAGATCGGGCACATTAGAGAGAAGGCCAGATTTTTCCGCTTCAGCATTTACATCAAAAATTTCTTCAACCATAATATTTGCTGTCAATTTGATTTTATCTTTCAAAGTATTGGCGCCAATCCAATATTATTTTTTTGGCGAAGAAACGGTTAAGCAAAAATTCTCTAATTCCTGGAGTTCTAGATTTTCTTATAAAAAAACAAATCTCGAAATATGCTCTTTCTCGTTTTAGTACCCGCACCAAAACTTGTCATCCCCGACATAAATTCCGCAGAATGTTCTGCAGAGTAACTAGTGGAAATTCAACTGTCTTGAAACGAATAATACACGGTTCTTCAGCTTCTAAAGGCGATCTCAACTGCTTTACTGTCAGCTACGAACAACAAGTGTAATCTCATATAACTTCTACCGCTTTCACTTCAGCCATGTTGACCTCATCAATCGTGTTCCCTCTTCTGAACACCTGAGGCCTCTGCTGTCCCTTGGCATGGCAGAGGAGTAAATGTAGGATGTTCATTGCTGCTGATATGATGTGGTCCTAGACACTGAGTGAACACGAGCTGTTTTGATAAGCTTGCAGCCACCAGGACCACTTCCAAGTCTCAGGGTAAAGAAGACCCTGCATCTGTCTGTGGTAGCAGCAGGGTAGTTCAGATATGCAAAACTTGTTATGGTCCACAGTGTTCACCTTTGAGCCAACCTTTTTACATTGGCTGGATGTTGGCACAGCAGGGCTGCCCCATCTGGCAGAATAAAAATGAGCATCTCCGCACACAGTGAATATGTTTTTGCATTCCCCTTCAAGATCAACTACCAGCTTCTTGCAGACTTTTTGGCAGCTGATGTGAGTTTTCTGCCTCAAATGCTTGAAGCACTGAATGTTGTAGAAGGCCATGATCATTGTGAGGTTTGCAAGTACATGGCAAGTGTGCATTTTGAAGGACTCTAGATGACTTATCTTGGCAGTCTGCATCTGGCTGTTGAATGCTGCTATCAATGGAGCTTTACCAGTCCGCAACTTGGTGACCTTGCTTTGGTACATTTACCTGCTTCTTGGTAGAACTTCCATTTTTCCCATTGAAAAACTTTGTGCTTGATGTTATCAGGAGCAGGCAGTTGTAGCAACTCCATAGCAGCTTGATTGTGCACAACCACTGTAAAGATAGAGTTTCACGCTGGATCAACTTGTTAGGAAAATACAAACATCATATATACAAGAACAGAGACAGCATTTGATATTAACCTACATGTGTTGCTGAAAGTGAGATAACTTTTGCAACACACAAAACATATTAGCATGAAGAACAGAATTCAGTTCTTTAAAGTATCTTGGAACTGAAACTGGAACCGAATTGAAATCAAATTGAAACCAAAATGAAACCATGAAAAAATCATACCACTGCTACATAGAATAAGAACTAACTCTTAATGGAGTTAGTTCCTGACACAATTGCCACCATGTAATTGGTAGACTCAAGCAGCTTACCAACATACCCATTCTCCTTCTTCTCTGTCACCTTCCTCAGCAGCACACTTGGATCTTGAAATGATGAGAGTGGCACTTAGTTTGTCCATAATCACAAACTCTTCAAAGCTCTTGTGTTCAGAGTACATTGATCACCATGTGTTGGGGTAGTAATCCCACAGATCACACTTATCAAGTAGCATGCTTGCCTTCAGGTACTTTTGTAGGTCTGTTAGTACCATGTTGTTGATTGTGATGTTGATGAGCCCCAGCTTCTTCTGTGGGAGCAGAGCAAATTGCTTGAATGCTCTCTTGTCCTTTTCATCCAAGATCTGCTGCTGATTGTAAGTCTCAAAGTCCTGCAGCATGATATGAAGGAAGGACAGATAAGCTTGAGGCTACTTCTTGACTTAGGGTGGAAGAGGGCCAATGTAGGCTTGTATTTTGTTACACAGAGACTGCAAGGCCAACTCAGCAGCTGGAATAGTGTACCATTCTTGCTAGAAGCAAGTACAGCTTGCAACAAAACCTACCACCAAGAATGGCTCTTTTGTACTGGCTGTGTTAGCAATGAGACCATGTATTTGATGATGTGTGCCTTGTTATCTACAAAATAAGCTGTACCCATGACTTCTGAGTATTGTGTGATCTTTAAGTGGAACAAATGGGCCATCCTGCTGGCCCGAGCAAGTCCTGTGCTGACCGCAAAGTTTACTGGCATCTGCTGAGCAACCATCATGAGCATATGCATCATATATGACAGCCATCTTGGGGCTTTGTAGCTTTCCAGGTGCAGCATTGGGTACTACCTGAGAGTCTTCACATGAGTAGAGTTATGACACTTGCACATCCTGCTGCTGCTGAGATTGACAATCAACAAGATGCACTGATTGAAAAAAATGCAGTCCATGTTTGGCAGCTACTTGTTTCCTTCAAGATGGTGGGTTGCAGACATGTTCCTTCTACTGCTTCTTTCAATCCCTGAATGTGAGACTTGCATTATATTGTTTTAGTAGTCTCTATTAGGAATGTAATGTGTAATGGAGACATAAGAAAACTGTGACAGGATGCATAAATCATTGCATACTATTTGTATTGATAGAAGTGAAATAATTTTATCAACACAACAAAATGTAACTCTACGTACCAGTGCAGCTAATTTACTTAGACCATCGCAAATACTCCCATGAAAACATACTGCAGCTACAAAAAATAGAATTGATTTTTTTAAGGACTCCGTTTTTAACAGTCTTCACCTCCATCACGTGTCATGGTGGCACTGCTGATACTAAAGACAGAAAAAAATTGGAGGCTGTCAACCACACCTGATGATAACCAGCACTTTACCAGCCCAGAGGTAAACTGCATATCTTTTCAAATACATGTGTAAATTTCTTGTTCATGTCCATCAGCCTCTTAATACTTGTTAGAACTGCTGCATCTAATAAAGGCTAAAATTAGTTAAATAGGATTATTTAAAATGTGAACTTATTGTTGAACTTCAACAATAATTTATGGCAAGTCATCATTTAACTTTAGCAATAAAATATATTGATAAAAAGATTCACTTCTCATCATGCAAGTAGCTTCAGTGGTCTTGTAGTTCAGTCTTGTAAATAAACTGTATGTTATTGTTCCTTTCCTGTTGTTTTTGTTTTGTTTTGTCTACAACTAAATTTTAGAATTAAATTTGTTGAGATATTTGCTGAGACTGACAATGCCCATCATTATTGCAATGAGCAGTTCCTCTTCATCCCTTGGCTTCTGTATCTCAGTGTATTACCTAATTGCATTGAAGCAGTACCTGACCAGATTAAGAATTAGTATGTACAATGGCAGATAGTTCAGGGTAATTCTCCGTTTCTTTGCCAATTCAGTAATGAAGCTATACCCTTGTTGTAGAGCTTGTTTGTGGATTAGTGCATGATAGTATGATCCAGCACAAACATCACATTATCATTGTCCTGTTCAAGATTACTGAAAATATCATGAAACTTAGCTGCCATCACATTTCTTTCAACAAGATGCTACGTCACCACTGGATTGTCAGTATTGTTTTATGCACAGAGCAGTAAAGAATAGCACTGTCCACATATGCCCATCTTCTGCTACAAGATGTGCCATCCCCTGGGAGTCCATCCTTTGTTCAGCATATAACTCATCATAGAGGCTGCCTCATTAAGCACATAATTGTTTCCTTCATGAGCTTTCAGCCTTTCTTTGAATTCCTCCACCTTTTTATCCTTGCACTCACTGTAAGAGCACATGGACTTCTTGTGTGTGACATTCTCTTTATCAAGCAGGCACATGGTGATTGTTTTTCTGCGTGCTACAACATTGTCAGGATACTTGCCAGTTCAATTATCTCTTTAAATTACTACAGCATAACTGCTTGACTATGCTCACTAATATCTGTCAATGTTTGCTTATATTTTGCCCACACTTTCACCCCTTTTACCTCATTGCACCTTTTATCCTAATTGTGCCTTAAATGCCAAACCCTTTATGTCAACACCTTTGTCACAATCTTTAATGAAATCATTGCTCTACACTTCTACAATTTGCCACGTTTCATCTTTCTTATGCTTAATTGGAAACTTGGATTATTTTCAACCTGTTCAACCGATGAAAGAATGATTCTATTTTCATCATGCTCCCTCAAAACTCTTTTTTACCATCTTTGATTCCACTTTAAACTCCTCTTCAACAGACTGGATAGTATTCTAGAGTTATCAAAGTTATAATTCCACTTGAATTGGTTTTATCATCAATTAATCTACTTTGCTCCGCTTTATTTCCGTTGAAGACAATTTCTTAGAATTTCTTAAATAGTTCTAGAATTGTTACAAGCTTACCCGTGGAAATTACAATATTTATTTATGGAGCAAAAGATGCAGCAAGATTCAGCAAGATTCAGCAAGATTCACAGGAGAGCCAATTTCAAGGGTACTTCAAGAGGGTATACTGCAGGAGCTAACAGAGACATATTTACTTGTTCAGTCTTGTGTCTATGTTCACTTTTCATCTGTATTAATAAAATTATAATATTTTTCTAAATCTTACATTTGCTTTGCTGTTTGTCTACCCTTGCTATGCATTGAACATTACCTCACAGAGCCACTTCATCTTTTATGGTACTAATAATATGTTATTGTTAGGAATCAATATATTAAAGACTATGTATATAATCAATAATAAACATCACCAGAAACCCAAAGAAGACACACAGCCAATAATGTATTAATCCCTATTCATGTGTTGCCAAGAATAAATCTTGTTAACATAATACTACTTAAGAGTACATGCATATGAGAACACACTTATGAGAACATACTTATGAGAACACTCTTTAAGAGAATGTACTTTACAAGAATACATATATAAGACAAATTAAGTCCATAGAGTCACAGTTTGATAACAGATCACGGCAAAACAGATCAGATCCTGACAGTTATATTACCATACCCTTTCTTCTTCCATCATTCAAACAAATATGTTCCTAGTTTAAATGAGTGCAAACCTGATTGATTGTTGCATTCATGTTTTCCCTCAGAAAAACATGCATTAGAGGTGCCAATTCATCTATTTCATACTTTACAGATTTCCTCCTGGGCAGTTCAACTCTAAAATCATTGTTTTACCAGCATTTCATGGTGTGCTTGCCAACCTCAAAGATTTCTCAATGTCTCTAGCACTTCTACCTTGTTTAGTGAGCTTCTGTACAATACCATGTTTTCTCTTGTGATCACATTTATCCTGCTATACCATGCCTGTTACCACTATGTGTAAACTTGGAGAAAAAATGGAAGAAATCAAGAAAGAATAACTGATTATGCTGGGAACATTATTTGATAAAACAATAAATTTGAGTGTAATGGTCAAAAATTCTTTTTCACATACTCTCATTTTTTGCATATTCTTTCATTTTTTATATATAGAGGGTGGCATCTTTTTGGCATGGGCAATAAACTGCTTTTCTCAGGAATTTTTTCACAGCTTAAAATTTAAAACTAACATCAATATTGTGTACAAAATCTTATATGCCTGAATGTACAAAAAGTACTGTACTGTTAGGACCTAATATGTTTCGCCGTGTCATACAATTACGTTTAACTATATTTGTTACATACGATTCTTTCAGGGA